>VYZV01038506.1:58225-69822 GCA_013401275.1 Pandion haliaetus | reverse complement strand
ACAGCTTAAAACTGTATTGTCTAAAACTTGGCAAATAGATCCACGTTTAGGAAATCAAGGAAATGGTCCAGTTTCCCAAAGCACTGAGCAGCAATGTGAAACTACATGCTAATCACAGTTACACTTTCTACTTAGCAGAAAGTATTGCCAACATCTTAGCAGAAAGGTACTAACACCTTAAATTCTCTGTGTCTGGAAATGTGTAGCAAGTGCACAGATGAGATGCACATAGTGAAGTCCTTGAATTCTACAAAGTGGGCCAAAATTCCTGTTCTTTCCAGTTACCTTGAAGATTTTGGCTCAGTTGTGTTCATTAGGAGTCCTACTGACTGCGGCTACTTATTTAACACTGGCCGGTTGCATGACTCACACCCAGACCGAAGATCTTTCCCCTAAGAAAGATTAATTTTTCCAGCCCTGAGTCCCCAGTGGTGCAGCTAAGTTTGGAATGCCCATTAACTTCATACTAATCAATTAACCATGCGCATGACTGAACAGCTTCATTAATGATTTAACTCCATCAAATTCAAAATTGACTTGGACTTCATGAGCATCAGTTAAGCTGTGGATATGACATGGATAAAGAGAACTGAACAGGAAGTATTTAGAGCCTAAATGAGTTCTATGGTAGAGATCTATTTTTGTTTCCTTTTTGCTTTATAGTCGTCTTTGCTGAGAAATGTCAACTTTGCCACGTTAAAGCTATTTATAAATTCAGCCCTAATTCAGTTAACAGCTTAGGTTGAACTGAAAGGAGAATTATTTTGGAGATCTCGAGAAAATTTATTTTGACTTTTTGAGAACATACTGTTTCAAGTTTCCAAGCCAGCCTTAGAAAGGGGATCAAAACTCCATCTTCCAAATTAGTAAGAAGGAAGTTCTTCCAACAGACTTTTTCTTCTTGAAGCCCATTATTTAGCCTACCATTTAGATGTGAAAATCCTGATTCAGATCCATTCTACCCCTGATTTCAGTTCCTTTACCTCTACATATTTCCCTGTTGAGTCACATGGTTTATAGGTTAAATCAATACCCTGGGAACTGACACATCTGAGTTTCCGTCCTGCTGTCAATAAATATATATGTATTTTGTTCAAAATGGAACCACATCGTCAGGAGAAATTGAAGGACTCATACAGAACATCTCCTCACCTTGTTCTAAGGGCATTCTTCTGTGAAACAGCTAACCTTTTTCCTAATGTCTTCTCTAAACCAAGCTGAAAGGGAAGTAAAATTAAAAAAATATTTCAAGCTGGATAAAATGTTTAATTTTACTTAAAGCTTCTTTTTTTAATTTCCAGTTTGACCTCTATACACATCCATTTCTGAGAGGGATTTGAAGTAAGATGAAAGAGGTCATCTGGAAGACAACACAGAAAGTTTTTTCAAGCATATGGACATTATGAAAGTAGATGTAGAGCCAGATCTTCTATGCATCCTATTTATCTTCTTCCTTGATGATAACAGTCCTGAAGTGTTTGAAGAATGTAATCATATCCCTTCCTAGTAACCATTTAGCCAAACCAAGGTATTTATTTCATTTGAGCTTTCCTCATAAATTAATCCCTACAACCACATGTTTATTTCTATTGCTTTGTCTGAACTCCCTCCAGCTTGCTGAAATATTTTGGCACAGAGGTGCTTGTAACCATAAGCAGTATTGTGGTGTGGTCTCCTTTATACTGCATAGACTGGAGCTATCTTCTCCCTAGTCCACAGTATTGTGCCTCTACATGTACAGCCTAAATTTACACTGGCATTTTTTGTTGCTGTGTTCCTTTGCAAGCTCCCTTGTAATTTGCTCTCTGGTGTCACCCTGAGGTATTTTGAATCCCTCTGCTACTAAATATCTGAGTTTCAGGTTATTTTTCCCCTAGATGCAATAGACTGCATATTTTCCATATTTGACTTCATTTTCTTATTTCCTGACCAAGTTTATAATCTTTTTCATTTCTTTTCTGGCTTCAGTGTTCTTCTTTTACCACACCAGACCTTATAATATGTAAATCTCATTTATAGTCCATTTCTCATTGGTTTTAGTTCATCAATGAGCAAATTAAATGAGAGAAAATTTAAGGTGGATCTCTGTTGTGTCCACCACCATTAAAGCTTTTTTTTTTTTTTTTAACATTTTTACTATAACCCCTAGCAAAGCTTGAATATGTGCCATCAGATACCTTTTTCTTGCCCAAATTCTTTCCTGTGGTAGCTGGTAAAAAGAGAATTCAGATTAGTAAAATGACTTTGGAACTTAGAGGCATAAGTGTGTCAATGCTCTCTACCTTGAGAATTTATATGTACATATTATTTTTGCATATGAGAACCTGAGAAATTCAAATGTAATTAACTTGTTATTATTACTGTCCTAATGCAAATGCAGGACTAGGGCACAAAAGACTGAAGCTATGACTAACAGGCAGTCTAGGTTTGCTATGCTTGAACACTAACCAGTACATCATATTAATGAACTGGGAGTACTTGTCCTAAGTAACTCTCATAGAAATTTAAATCATTGGGGAGAATGAATAATATGATTTCATTAAAATAAAATAATCAAAAAGTTGAAAAAGATGTCCTGGAAAATGCAAGAATAAGGAAGCTTTGACTCCTATTATAGGGAATTGTTCCCAAAGAGGCGAAAACTGTGTGTTCATATGTGGACAGAACAGTAACGTTACAAAAATGTTTAATTTGCCCATAGGAACGTTAATTCCAAGGCTTCCTTCAAAGTATTTACCCTGTAATCACTGTGTTGAAAAGGAGGCTGGGGCAATGCAAAATCACCACTCTCTGACCTATTCTGAGCAAGCATCAAAAGGAGTTTAATAACAGTACTTGCAAAGACTTTGTAAATTAATAATAACTGTGAAAAGACTTGTTATTACTTAAGGAATGAGAGACGGTTGATACAGCTTTACATGGAATGTGGGAAGGCGTCAGCTTTATTAAGTACAGGTCTGGATTTCACTTTCCTGTTAATGGAGGACCACTGATGAATTAGCTGTCTATGATCTGAAGAGGAAATAATTTTTTTTTTTACATTCTATTACAAATAGGATGTAGAAATGTACCCCCAAATGTTTTAGAGGCTTATTTAATCAGCAAAGAACATACCAAATGGTTTTCATCAGGAAATAAAAAGAAAGGGCAATGCTTTGAAGTTAAATTTTTGAAGTGTAGATTTATTGGATAAGGGGTTTGGGGGTTTGTTGTTCATTTTTTGTTTTTATTTTGGGGGGGTTTGGGGTTTTGTTTTCTTTAAGAAAAAAAAAAAAAGTAAAGCCGTGGAAAAGTGATACCTCTAAAAACTGTGGTTCTGAAAGCTTTCCTTAACTGCTACTGTAGAATTTGATCCTAGGTGCGATGGATATTGCCAAAAACCTGTAACAAATCAAAAATTACTTCAGGAAAGCAAAGACTTCTTTCCTTGAAAGACATTAGTCATAGGCAGGCAGGTGTTAAGTGTGTCATTAGTACATACACACTACATACATACATTGTTGAAGGTATTCCACGCCTTCATATTTAGTGGAAAAGTCTGAGTTCTCCCTTTTGGGGCAGAAAATTGCTGTATATTATTTTATCCTATCATCTCACATGTTGTCATTTTTCAAGAGATCTTTCAGGAACTCCATTCTCAAGACAGTCTGAAAGCAGCAGAATATTTCAAAATCCATCAATCCTGCAAAACCTTATGGAGACACAGAAACTTCAATACAGGTCCCTGGAATCTTGCTTGGCTCCTTTGCTGGACCGCACTGGTTAGGGCTGCAACTGTGGCGCATAGCTGGGGTTAAGGTGACTTTGCAGTGTACTCCAGAAAACAGGTAAATGAAGCTCTGCTGTTTGCTCAGCAAGAATTCACAGAACCAAAACATTTGAGGTTCAAAATATGAGTGTTTTCCAACAGACCTCTTCAAGAGAAAATATTTGGCCAGATCTAATAATAAATATTATTAAAACATATGCTGGTACATTTGATTCAAAAATGATGCAGTGTAAGGGAAGTTCAACCACCACATAGAAATCTCAAGAGATGTAGACATTGGTTCAGGAATTCTGCAGTGAAAGATTCATACGTATTTTTCTCTAAACCAGAGCTATATCACTCAATGTGATTTTACTGAGTTCTTCACTGTTCTTGAGAAATGGTCTGCATGCTGTACCGCATGTCATAGACTTTAGAATATTTACTATAGAATCTAAATATAATGATTCTTTTGTCAAAATGTGTTAGATGATTTTTTCAAATATCCCAGAGCAATGGTCTTTTTCCCAAGGAATTAAATCTGAGTAACTTACAGTCCTGCTGATAGCTCCTAAAGGAAGGTCCTGAAGCTTTAATGTTTGTGTAACCAGCTCTGTCCTTAACTTCTCTAGAACTTCAATGTGGTGATCCTTGTATAAGAGTGCATATCTATACAGCATTATGAAGTAAATCTCAAAAGCACTTTTTGTTATATTTCCATACAGATTTCCTCATTGTTTTTTTCTCTTCTTGGCCTCAAAAAAACACCTGTGCTTGTTTCAGCATTGTTCTAGGTGTGCAGTGAGGCACTACCTCTTGGAGGATGCAATATACTAGTGCATTTAATGAGAGGCTTTTGTCTGATAGAGGAAGGAAGCTCTTACTCAGTCCCACATAGCATCACAGTGCAAGCACAACTGCTGTCATATTCTTTAACCATCTCTTCCTACCCCTGAGGCAAGATGAGTTTTGTTTTGTTCCTTTTTCAGTTTCAAAGGAAAGGGAAATGCAAACTGTTTTCTGTGGCCTTTCAACTATGATAGTGCAGTGTGTAAAATTTGAGGCCCCGTGCTTTGTGCTTTCAACTCCTGTGTTGCTCTTAGCATGCAGGGGATTGCACCAGGTATACTTACTGACGTGAAGCGTTTTGGTTTTCCCTTTTGTTTGAATACCAATGAGAGGCCTGGTTGGACAGTTTTCATTTCTGCCTTGAGGGAGTGACCTGTATGTATTCAGTAAAGCTCTGATATGAACGCTATTGCATCTTTCCTTCTGTGGCTCACCTGGGTCCGGAGTTGCAGAAATATTTATAGCCTGCTTGAGAGGAAAATGCGACAGAGTTAACCTTGTGGTCCTTTGTAGACTTAAGGCCTCATCTTTTAATGCTCAAAAAATATACAAAAGTGCTGCAGAGTAGGACAATATCTTCAATATACAGCGAGTCGGACCAAGAACGTTTTTGGCTCAGTTCACATATTCTGATTTTAAAAACATACCATACAGTCAGTATAGCCTCTATTGAATGGGCAAACTCAGTTGAAATCATAAATGGGCAATTTTCATCCAAGGATGGCATGCTTTCTTAAAAGGTCCACCTTTTTTAAAAAAAGTGTCCTTTGATTTAAAAAGAAGCTTGAGAAACACATCTCAAAGATGATCTGAGAATGGTTGTCATGGTTTAACTCCAGCCAGCAACTAGGCACCACACATCTGCTTGCTCACTCCCCTGCCACCCAGTGAGATGGAGGAAAGAATAAAAAAAAGGTAAAACTCATGGGCTGAGATAAAGACAGTTTAAAGGATAGAAAGGAAGACAATAATAATGATGATGCTGATAATAGTAATAGTAATCATAATAATAAATATTAATAATAATAAGACAATAATAATACTAAAAGGATTGGAATGTACAAAACAAGTGAAGCACAATGCAATTGCTCACCGCTCGCTGACCAATGCCCAGTTAGCTCCCAAGCAGCGATCCCCCCAGGCCAACTCCTCCCAGTTTATATACTGGACATGACGTCACTTGGTATGGAATAACCTTTTGGCCAGTTTGGATCAGCTGTCCTGGCTGTGTCCTCTCCCAACTTCTTGTGCCCCTCCAGCCTTCTTGCTGGCTGGGCATGAGAAGCTGAAAAATCGTTGACTTTAGACTAAACATTACTTGGCAACAACTGAAAACATCAGTGTGTTATCAACATTCTTCTTACCCTGAATCCAAAACAGCACTATACCAGCTACTAGAAAGAAAATTAATTCTGTCCCAGTTGAAACCAGGGCAACAGAACAGTCAAAGAATATTAGGAAGAGGAAGAAAATGCTCTTACCCTTTATGGCATCAGTGAGGTTATTACTGTGTCTGACAGACATATTTAAAAGTAGTATATAGAATTGGAAAAGGTCTACTGACAAGGTCTAAAGTCTGAATAATGGACTATATAGGGTAAGATTTAAGACCCTTACACTGTGGAAGATTTAAGGTATCAATCCATCAAATAATCCAACAGGAGGTTAGCCCGTGACTTGATCTCATTTTCAAAGTATCTACATAGGAGAGATTTATGGATTTTAGCAGGGAAAAAAGCATGAAGATATCAAGAGAAGGAAGCTGGTGGAAGTGAATGCAAACTAAAAATAAAGCACTGTATTAACAGTGGAACGGTTTCCGTGCCACCTGAAACTATTAAATCAATACAAGCTGCCTTTTCAAAAGAAACACTCTAATTCAAACAGAAATGACGGTTTAAGTGCAAAACTGCCAGTGTTATGCAGTTGCTCAGAACTTAATTTCTGCTGTGTGGACCAGGAAAGTTTCAGATTGTACTTCAGAGCTCAGCCTGTTCCACTGCCTGTGGCTGAGATTTCTTTACTTTTGCTGTGAGATAACTCAGGAGACAGAATGCCACAGGCCAGAAGTCCTACATATCTTTGCCACACGCAGTGCTGTTTCTGATGTCTACAAGCTAACACTAAAGGTATCACATAGACACTGGGCGCTTTTCTTCTTGCATATTACCTAGTAGGCATATCCTCATTTTAGAAGAAGAGACTGGTCAAGCTATATGAAATCATTATCGGTACCAAGACATCCCATGGACTTTGCTTTCTTGAACTGGAGACAGCCTTAAGAATTAGCTCTCAAGTTATTCAAGCTTGTATTCCCCAAAGCAGAGATAATGGAGGTGAAATTGTGGAAAAGCTGCTGTAAACTTTGAAAAACATGATTTGTGTAGTAGCAGCAGCATTGTATCCCAGAGTTTTTGTCCTTTCCAAACTGCTATTCATTTCCCCAGCAATGGATAGCTTCTTGTTATGTCTTAACCTTGTGAACAGCCTTAGGCTCCTGAGTGGTTTCCAGGAGAATTTATCATCAGTCCTTCCTTCACAGTTAAGACATTTCTGGTGTTAAACAACCCTCCATTGATGTTACAAGAATAGCTGCTAAACCACCTGTTAGAGATTTCCTGTTTATCAGTAGACAGCCTAGAGATCATAAAGTATATGTTTCAAGTGTAAGGAAGACTAAGATGCTACTGTGTAATAGCTTTCTTCAGCTACTGCTGCCATAGACATTTTGTACAAATACAGGTCATTTAGACAACTAATCTTGATAAATAATTTTACATAGATTTTTTCTTTTATATGTTTCGAGATGGTCTTTTTAAATTACTCAATTGAAAGAGAAATAAAAATGTCCTGAAAGACAATATACCATAGCCAAGGCATATATATGTATAAAAAAAAATTATATCTCTTCTTTTATAAAGTATTATCTAAAAGTTTGTGTTCCTAATTATCTTTTTGTATGTTTGTAATACAAGATTTTATCTTTGTAACAATTTGGACTAAAAGACAGTAAAATGTCGCAAACAAGTAAGAGTTATTGAATTGCTGTTAAAATGTGTTGGGTTTAAGTCCATAGATAATTTTAATTATATGGTGGAAAGTGAAGGAATGAATAACATATATAGTCAATTAATACTGTATTTCTATATGACTGTGACTTCAGACGTGCTTAGTGTTGGCTTAGTATTCCAAATCTGTTAAAGGATGTTAAAAAATAATAAACTATAATATTTAATTCCATTTTCATTTGTTCCTTATTAATGAATGCTTGCTTGTAAATTGCTTTGATACATGCAATTGAAGGCACAATTATTCAAGACAGCAGACCAGACCTTTACCTGCAAACAAGAACATAGCAGAAAGGAAGGACTGACAGGTAACACTGGTCTCATGAGACTGCTATCAGAGCTGTTTATCAGGGAGCATTAGAAAGAGCTTTCCTCCAATTAATAAAGTATAATTATCAAAAGTTGGCATCCTAGTGGCTGATGAAAGAGCTAAACAAATCAGGTGCATTGCATTCCAAGGTCCTAGCCAGGGGTATTTCAACCTTATGAAAGTCATGCTTTTAAGTAAGGTTACTTCAGACCAGGGAGCAGACATAAAGGTACTCAATGCAGTTCCGTTTCTTGTTTCAAGGTTTATCTTTTCTCTCTGTTTCTCTTAATTGCTTTGATGTCATATTTACTTTGTCTTTCTCTCCATTAAAAAAAAAAAGTTTTATGCAGCATGAGGTCATAAACAATATAGAAATAATTCTTCATTTTAGCAGCTCCTTTGGCTTCCATAGTGACAAATATTTCTGTTTCCTGCCAACACATTGGCAAGGAACAACAAAAATTTTGCTGCCAATTTGTTCCAAGTTTAATCAACATACTTGGGATCAGATAAAGAATTTTTTTTAGAGGACATCTTATGGAAGCTGTTCATCTTAACTCAGAGGAGAATCAGAGGTTATTTACTGATACAAAACCTTTTCCTTGACAACCATCTAATAAAGGAGCAAACATAACTCAATTTCTTGTGCCATTTATCAGTTATCTGTCTACAATGCTTTCTTCAACAATAGTTTTAGAAGAAAGGAAGCGGCCATACTCTCATAAACAGTTTCTTCCCTGGTCTATGTAGTACGGGCAGCAACAGGTAGAGTTTTTAAATGATCTTTCAAACTATGCATGGTGGTTTCATTTAATGCTAGCTCAAAACTATGAACAAAGCCTCATCTTAATAAATGATCCTGTTATTTAATAGTATGAATGTAGGTCTTTCTTCCCTTCCTTTCCACATTGAAATGATTCATGCATGTTAACTCTCACCATGAGAATCCCTGGGAATGAAAGTGCTGTAGACATCTAGATGAGGTCAACGTTACACTCATATCTGTGGTTCAGTTTACCTTATGTTTCTTACACTACACACCTTGGTGACGTGAGGATTTTAAAGATAACCTTAGATTGATATAATGCTGTATATCTCATACCTCCTCACACCAGAATAAGAAAAAAGAAAGGAGACCCTGAAAGAATCCTGAATACTGTGCACTTTTCAATAAAGACAGAGCCATGAATGAGAATAATTTTAGAAGGCAAGCTCTTCATTTTCTGAGGAAATGGAAGCTTTCCCTGATTGAACTTAAAGAAAAGTAGAAGTAAATTTGTTCTGAATCTTTCTTAGATACAATATTTGAGTTCGAGGCTTTTTAATATAGACAGCACTACACTGTGAGTTGGCATAACTCTGGTTAAAAGGACTACTGTTGATTCATGTCAGAGTCCGATGACATCTAAACACATTTCAGTTTACAGTATCTATGTAGTAAAGACAATTTAGACTTGATAGATGTTTTACCTGACATTTTTTGTATTTATCTGCAAGAAGCAGAACAAATCTGAAATCATTATTTTTAAAAATCCATGAAACATACCACCAGAATGGTCGCTGTGTGTTTACCTGCCTCAGTGCAAACTACAGCACCCCTGAACAGAAACAGGTCTGTTTATACTCTGAGGAAGAATGCTTTGGAATGTTTAATGGAGAGAATACCAAAGACAGAACATGTTACTGAGTGTCCTTCCATCCTTTCCCTCCTTTCCTCTCTTTCTTCCCTCCTCCTTCCTCCACTGCCTCTCACCCTCCCTCACTTCCTTGTGTTGGTTTGATGTAGCTCTCTAAATCAAGATGAGAGAGGAACTACATACCATCATGCTTCAAGGTTACATTATCACAAGTTGAAACAAAATCTTGGTTGCCCACATGTGTGTTAATCCTCACTTCTGAAACTCAAGCATGATAACCTGAAGAGCCCGGATTTGTTCTCCATGAGTAGCTGTCAGTAACTATTTTCTGTTTTCTGGTTTAGATTATCTGTTTGTGTCTATAATTCTCAGGGATTAGCGTAAGCCTAGGGTAGCAAGTAGTTTTAATTAAAAATAAATTGAGTAGACCAATGGACTGTAACACAAAATCCTTGTGAACTAAGAGCGATACTGAACCTGAATGATGTTGTTTCCTGTGCAACTTTTAAACAGGAATGGGTTTTCTCTTATCACCTATCTTTGGTTTTAGAGCATGTGGAATATAACTTTGTTATATTTTACATTTTATAATTCATTCCTAAAACTCAAAATATTTTTATCATCCTCTGGAAGACTGAATATTTGAATGCCCATATGTCACCTTTCCATCATCTGTAAAATTGTGTTTATTTGTCCAATCCTGTGAAATTACAAATCAGATACAGGTTTCTAATGCTGCACAAGGATATGTCTATTGTATAAACATAATAACTAAAGCATAATATATTGCTACTTATTCAAAGAATTTTACAATGTTAGAAATTCCAGTCATGGTAGATCCTTGAGTCAAAATCTTGAAATACAAAAAATTACAAGACTAACAAGATTCTCTAGGTGATAACAACAGCCACAGGTCTCTTCTGCTTCCTACACATATCTGTATGCATCACATTTCATAAGACAATCATGTAATAACATTATGAAAAACTTTAAAATAAGTAAGAGTTATTCAGCCACCTCAAGGAAAGACAGGGTTGTTTTCCTGTTCGCCAAGCTTTTGTATAACCTTTTTTCTTATCAGTTTCTGCTGTCTGCAGTTTCATAAAGCATGAGTCCTGGGTCACTAGACTCAGAAATTAAATGAGTCAATGGTAGTATGAAGATGTGGCCTCAGAGTTCTCCTCTACAGAATGAATAAGAATACCTTGACCTGTACTTTAGCAGTGTTTCTGAGTCAAATGGTCTGTTTTTAAAAATGAAAACAGACTACATTTTGGCCGTGATAAAAAATCCTGGTTTAGGACAGGGATTCTTCCTGTAAGTGTAATTTCAGCCTCCAGGAAACATTGCTTGTCTCATTTCTCCTGCAAAAGATGTCTATTTTCTTTCTGTAGTAATACAGATTTTGTGAATTCAGACTTGTAAGCAGCAGGTTGTGTTCCTATCTGATTTTCACTTTTGTAGCCAGTGAAGTCTGGTATTTGTCAAACGTCAATTTCATTGTTTCTCCATCTAAAATGGGTAATAGTATGCATGAGTGTCGTGGTTTCAGGTCAGCTCAGTCAGTAACAAAGCACTACGAAGCCGCTCACTCACCCCCCAACCCCCACGCCTGGCCACGTTGGGATGAGGAGAAAATACAAAGGCAGGCTTGTGGGTCGAGACAAGGACTGGGAGGGATCACTCCCCACTTATGGTCACGGGCAAAAGACAGGCTCAACTTGGGGAAGAAACAAAATCAATTTAATTGACTACAAATCAAAACAGAAACAAAACACAAGGGTATTAGGAAGGGAAACCAAACATCAGAACAACCTCCCCCCACCCCTCCCGCCTTCCCGGCTCAGTTCCACTCCCGATGATTTCTACCTCCTCCCCCCGGCGGCGCAGGTGAACAGGGGATGGGGGTTGATTCAGATCGCCACACATCGTCGTTGCCGCTTCTTTCCTCAGGGGGAAGATTCCTCACTCATTCCCTGCTCCAC
>VYZV01038506.1:43253-57971 GCA_013401275.1 Pandion haliaetus | reverse complement strand
TACCACCGTCACTCCCCGCCTAGCGGCGGGTCCGATATTTTGGCGCGCGCGTCCGACATTTGGGGGCGGCGAATTCTTTATCTTTATCCGACATTTTGGGGCGGCGAATTCTTCCAGCAACTTCTTAAAGGGGCCGCCTCTGCAGCCCCCCTCCCCTGCCACCAAGGAAAACCGCACCACACAAACCCATAACAATGAGGATGATTTTGCTGCTTTTCATGAAAGTCTCTGCCTTTAGCACAGGATACCCTGTTACCAGTTAGCTACATTTTCTGCAGGACATCAAGTAATGTAAGTTACTGCATCTCTGAGGTAGTAGAACTCCGTACAGTACTTTCCAGGTTTTCTCTCATCTAGACAGTCACTAGTGATTAGTGAGTATCAGATTAAGTAAATTTTTGAAATTGTTGATCAAGAGCATATTCATTTAAAAGTATGGCACACCTTGGACTTGCTTGTAATGTAGCCCTCACCTGCAGGTTTAGGTATTATAAAATTTACCCTGATGAACTAGAGGTGGGAATGAAGAATGTAATCATGATTCTGAAAGTAATGGGTAGGAGGAAAGCTAGGAGAAAATAAACTGACCAAAGCAACTGAAAATGGATGACTGCCCTAACTACTAATGCTATAAAGCACTAGCTGTGTTTCAGACAGTTTACAGCTTTCTAGTCCTGCCAAGAATCATTACCTTATATACGTACTGTGTTTTGTCTCTTTTAATAAATACAATACCCGTGGAATGCAAATGACCCTTTATCTGTAAACTCCAGCAAAACATACAGCTTTAAAATACTCCAGAATTCCATTTGTTTCCTCAGTAACCTGTGAACTTCCAGGTGGCTTCTGCTGTTGTGACTGCTAATGTATCAGCAACCTGTATCAGCACACCCAGGAAGCCTCTAGACAAGAATAACAGAAATATTTGCTTCAGTATCAAATATATAATCAGGAAAAAAATCATACAAGCTCCTATTAAAACAGTTATTTCTTTCAGAACTCATTACCATACATATAGAGGTAGATCCATACATAAAATACCAAGGTTTTAGTTTCCATATTATGTTTCAAACTAAGTCTTTAACATTCATGAAAATTGTTTAGTATTAATATTAATGGTTTTCAACCTTTTATGTTTCTCTGGATTTCTTCAGGGTTGGCCATGCTGATTTCAAGAGCCAATGATAGCGATATGGGATTCTAATGTCTGTAAGCTCTCTTAGAAGATGGTTGTGTCATTATGCAGGGAATCCAGATGGATTACTGCTGGCACATTAGTACATTGACGCGTGGCTGGTACGTTTAATAATATGAAAGAAAGGAACGTAATTTTTAGACAAGTAGATTTATTTAAGTTTAAAATGGATTTAGGTATCTAAATATTCCTACAGGCCCCAGTCAGAGTTTGAGAAGCATCTTGGTACGCATTTCTGACAGATTTCATTGAAATTAAGGACCACATTAAGGTCAAGTTAATCTTGAACTTCTTAATGAAGCTAGGCTGCACATTTTAAAAAAAGTCACTATCCACTTACATACATCTTTGAGTATTTAAGCAACAGTTAGGCATGGCCTTTAATTACTGAGTAACAATTGGAGGGAAAGAGTAAAGCACCCAAAGCTGCCTTTCACTTTGAAACTACTTTTAAATTTATACAGGAAAAAGTCCTCCTCCAAGACATAGCTTTGAACCACGCCTGAGTAGCTTCCCTCTGCAGCCCCATGAAGCTCATCTGCCTATCGCTGCATTGTGAAGTGTTCCAAAAACAGAGACTTCAAGGAGCTCTCACATGCACCTCTGGCAAATTTACTTCTCTCTTTTTCTCCCTTGTCAGTAGCCCCACAGCCACACATCATTCCATAAAACGTGTGGTAGTGCAAATGATATTCAAAAGGACTGAGCAAGTGCTAGGTAGGTAAATCTTCACCAAATGTCTCTTTAAGGACTACTTCAAAGCACGGCTGTGTTTAGCTGTTTGGAGGTGCACCAGCCTCACAGCTTGACAATGTAATAGGAAAAAAACTCTTGTCATTAGGATAAATGTGTTGTTTCTTTTTTCATACTTTGCCTTTAGATACCTAACACTCACAGGTCACTGCGGGAAACTGGAAGTCTGAAAAACACACAGCCTCAGTACTCTTTTCCATTGAATCACATGGACTGAAACTCCTCTCTATGTAAACACTGAAATACCAGAAATGCCACTGCTGAAGAAGCTTATCCATCCTGAGTTCTACAGTGTCTGTCTGACTGGTTTGTCAGAAAGATTTGCAGATAGCAGGAAAACAGAAAAATTTTGATGCCAGGTTTCTCAAAACAGCAGACAAAGCAGTAGGGATGTATGTGAAATAAATCATACCATGAAAGGTTCCTAACTTTTCCCTTTTCACTTTTTCCCCTTTTCTTTTCCAATTCTTTGGCACATCTATGTCTCCTGAGCAGATTAAGTTTCAGATTCCTCAGTTTACATGAGAGGAAAATCTGAAATTTTCCACATAGAAAGGAATTTTTGCAGTCTGCAAATGATATGTATGTGACATAGTTGGTTTCTCCATCAATGTGACTTTGAGAGAAGCCTGAATTTTATGAGTATTTTTTATAAAGTAGCATTTGCCAGAGGTCTCTACTTTCCCTAATTATTGAAAATCTGGAACAGAAAGGCAAACTTTCAAGATAGCTCAGAAGCTGGTCTAAATCTGTGAAGAGAATGTCTCCAGTGTCTGAGAAAGGGGAAAGCATTGGGAGGAAATAAAGGAGTAAGCTAAGGAAACATTCATTTTTGTCACTCAGGGTTGTCTGTCTAAAAAAATTAGCTTAGTCTCTGGTTGCACACAGTGGGGTATTTTGTTATTGCACTGAGCTGAAACCAGAGCTGAAAAAGTTGTCTGGAGCTCATGAAACAATAAAATACCCTTTGATTTAAGAAACAAGGAAGAAGGAGCAGAAATGCCTTGGCTTCAGAGAGCTGGTAAGTGACCATGATGTTGTGGGAAAGTGTACGAAGGTTTATTCAGAACAGGAGAGCATGAAACAGGAAAGGCACTAGCAACGTAAGTCGGGCAGCTGCCATGGATGGCCTGGCTCTCCGTGTTGCAGCAAAGGGCACAATAATCATGCTCTTCTGCCTGACAGCTGGTGAGCGAAAGACTTTAGGGTGAACTCAGGTGAAGACGTGTGGGGAGCATCTAATCCTCTAATAAATATATTAAGTCCCATGCATTGTGACCTCACACTTTGTACAGCAGTTTGAAAACACAACCTTCCTCTTGTGTGATTTTTTCTAATTTGCACAAGTGATGTCCAATAATAAACATTCTTTTATTAATATTCACATGCAGAAATGTTTTCTCTAACTTTTTTGCTAGGTATTTGTCTATTCTGGGCTTAAGGAATGTAAACACCACTAAGTGAACTTTTAATTATTGTAGTTAAAATAATAGCTACATATACAATTCATCTGCATATCATTCACTCTTCAGTGGCACAAAACTAATCACCAAGGTCAGGATAAAAGTGACTTAAAACAGATAACATGATGATGTGCCCGAGTCCTGTTTCCACTTTGGAATGATTAGAATATTGAACTGTCACAGCTGGAAAACTAAAGGCAAAAGACAAAGTTTCCATCTGTTATGAAAGAGCTTTTCTTCTAACACTCTTTAAAAGAAAAAAAAGTGGGGCATTCATTGAAAGTAGCAAAACCAGAATCTAGGACGTAGCAATTACTGCGCTGAAAGAGCAGTGATGTGGATTAAATGCTTCACCTCCATGTGAGCCAGTAGTGAAAGGACAAACATAGAAACAAATGTCTGGGTAGAGGCAAGGTCTGTATAAGCTCTGAAGTTTCTCTGCAATAAACATCTTTGAAGAAATCTTGATTCTTTGCCAACAAAAGCAATTAATTTTAATGCTGATTAACACAGATGTTTTTCTCTATTTTATATTATGCATTGTTCTTGTAGAATGAAACATTAATGTTGGATAAATGGCTGCAGATCCTGGTGAACCAGCGACATTTCTGTGATTTAAAAAAAAATTCCGTGAAAACTTTTCCATTCATCTGGAGTCCTTTCTCATCCACAGGACCACCAAGTCCAAGGACACTAACCCAGTATTAGCACTCTAGGCTGTCTTGGCCTAATACAAGGATTGTTAGCACTAAAAAAAAAGTCAGTTTTAATACATGACCCTGTTAAGATACCTCTCATTTTATTGTTAAGAATTAACCTAAAGAGATTGTGATATAGAGATATTTACAGAATATTTACAAGCTAAAACCACCACTTATGAAATCAGGTGCCACCCAATTAGCAAATGATAATAGATACTGGTTTAATTATTTATCTTGGGATAGAAGCTATTATATTCAATTCCTTCTACTGCAGTGATTTCTGCACATAATCACAAAAATTTTTTTTAGTATATACCTAAGCTTGTGACTACTTGGGGTTTTTTATGGAATAATTTAGAGCTTTATTTGTCAGCTCCTCTTAACATTTTTTCTCATTACAGATTTTCCATGACAATCAGTCTGCAAACACTGATGGCCTCCTACAATATATTTGACCTTTTATGAGTTCTGTATTTTGACTGTTGATGCTTTCCAGTTCAATGTGCATCACTGAAGCTATAAACAGAGCAGAAAGGATGTACAGCACAGCAAATAGCCAAGTGGAATATATAATCAAAACAAGAGATGTTCTTTGGAGGTATCTTGTGTTAAGTACCGTAGGGGGACCAGAATTGGACAGGCTTAGTATTTTGCTTCAGTTTCATAAATAGGGGAGCTGAATTTATGCTGTGCATGCACATGCGTATCTGCGCTACACAGGTGAAAGACAAGCTTATGCCAATACACTGTGAAGAATTCAGAGCTATGTTTTATTACACAACCATACTTTCAGCCAGCAAATTGCAGTGGTGTAGGCAAGCCTTTCAGCCCAACAGAATGCATTCCTTTTTACCGCAGAGATTTTCTTCTTTAGTAGATGACTACACCACATTGCACTAAACCAGCATACATTACTGCAGTGCAGCAATGAAGTGCCTGCAATTTTCCTCAGTTGGCCCCAGTCCCCAAGGTATCTACATGACACTGGGGAAAATGGCATGTGGTATCAAATCTGGGAAAAATATTTCTCTGCTTAAAGAAACTCCAGTAACTTTTGAGAGCTAGGCACTGCCTTATTAACTTGTCCACAAGCTGCTGATACGTAAAACATTTTAGTTGTTGGCACACTGGAAAGATCATAACAAGATAAAATCAACCTGTCCTTTGTATTTGTGGATAGGTGTCCTGTATTTGGGGTTAGGAGGGGGAANTCCCTTGCAAAATGTGATGAAATATGAAGTTAGCTGGGCATCTTGGTGGACATATTTGCTACATGAGCACCAGCTGTTTTATATTAGAATTAGAACAGATTTAGGGCTTTAAGCGGACTTCAATAATCGCTGTTCCTAACTTTTTACACTGATATTTACAGCTGCCATTATTAGACATACCAAAACTATTAAAAATGGTTTTGTTTTGCTTTCTCAGTTGTTTACATTTAACAAAGATGGCTAATGAAATAATCTTCCCTTCTCATCTCAGAATTATACCTCCTGTGATCAGGTATTTGTCAGAATCACCAGCTTCACTATTTCTATTTGTTTTTACTGAGGCCCTGACTTAACTGAAAAATGTTTTTAATTACATTTTAGAAGTTCTGCTAATAGAGTTTCCAGCCAAATTCATAATGACCTTGAAAATGTTTCTGACATCCAAGAAGAAAAAAAAAAAGTAATCAAATACATGAAAGCTAGGAAAATCTTGTTACTTTCAACGTGAGGACATTTCAATTTCAAAAATAAAAAAAAAAATCCCTTTTCAAATACCATTTCTTATAACCATCAACTTGAAACAAGCTGGAAAGAGTTTGAATCTGGCTGTATTCTTATTGAAGCAGCTTTATTCTTTGGGTAACACACATGAAACTTTGTATTTTGCCTCTTCTTAAATGCAAAGGCATGGAAGACCTTGACACGTTTCTGGTTTAGAATCCTGGATAGTTAGAATAAAGACATATCTTTAAATTCTGCCCATATTAACATCATTACTATTTAATCTTTTCTTTTTTTTCTGGATAATATATGAAAGGGTCATGTATTTTCTAGTAAGACTGCAGTGATTAAGACTGCAAACTAAATGAGTTTTTGTTCTGGCCACACAAATGCAAGGTCACAACTATTGCTATTTTGAGACCCATTTTTGTCAGGTTTCAGTTTATCACTGTCACATACACTTATACAGATCCAGAGCATTGCATTAGCAGGACGTATATAAAAATTATCATTGATAGATATCCTTGACAGCCAAAACCAAGCAGGGTACAATAGAAGAGTATCAAAGCTGTGTAAAGTCCAGTTTGGTCAGAGAAAATCTCCTGAATATAAGTAACTTTTTATGTACTTTTGGGGCAGAAAATACTACAAATTAAAATATTTTATCTTTTCTTTCATTCTCTTAGTCATAACTGCATGGAATATAATTGTCTCTAAGGGCCAGCTTTTGCAGGAAGATGTGCAGAGGAAGGAGCAAAGGCTCCATGGGGGAAAAAAAAAAGTATTATCTATATTTTCTGGCAATTAAAGAGTAGTCTAAGCTGTAGATTTTGTTCTGTAACTACTTTTGTGTTCTTTTTATTCTTCACTTCAGTATGATACATATAAACAAAGTTGTCCACCTTTGCTTTCAGATGGATTTTACCAGTGCTCCTCCTCACTCTGTTGCCATTCAGTCTGCTAGCACCTCTTTGACAATGAAGCGTCTGGAACCAAAATTAACATTGCTGATCATTGAGATATGTATGACCACATTTAACTGCGCATAATAGCCATGCTGACCATGTTGGAGAAAGAGAAAAAACAAAATCCATTACTTTGATTTAATCTGCTTTAAACGTGCGTAACACAGGTATATGCTAGTTTTATTTGTTTGCTATGTACAGTAAGAAAATGCAGTGGATGTCTACATTGCACTGCAGTTTTGCAGTTATATCATTTAACCCTTTATAAGGAATTCTGGGTTTAGGATGCTCAGAGTCACAGATGTTACCTAGCTTATAGTTTTCACAGTCAGTGCCAAAGTATGCAACTTTTGCAAATGTGCATATAGGAGTAAGAGTTCTGTATGTGCAGAAGAGTTACTCTATTCCTCCTGTTTTTGTATTTCTGTCTTCTGCACTGTTATTTATGCTACAACCCTTGGCAATAGTGACACAGCCTTGCTTTCTGGTTTGGTCTCATTTATACAGATTTCAGTTTGGTGAAACAGGAGAGCTAATGTTAGCATTCATCAGTGTTTTTCAGCTGTCTTGGAGCTCTATTTATTAGATATCTTCTAGGCAAAGTGGGAAGTTTGTGCACAATCAATAAACATTTAAGCAACGGTAGTTTATATTCTTTTCTTTTTTTCCCCTAAGAGTTCATTTAACATCTGAAGGTGATCTGTTGTGGAATATCCTGATTAATAGTGTCTCTGTTCCTTTGGAAATATGGAGCTCAGCATAGAATGAACTGCTTAGAAAAAGAAGGTAATGAACTATATCTTCCTTCAGAGTTGATTTTATTTGGAGCAGCCAAATTCCTCTTTGCCTTTTTCTTAAAGGACATTGTAGATAGATAGAGGGACAGACAGATAGGTAGATAGATGTACATAATATATTACATATTCATTACACATGGTTGTATATATGCTTATACATGTGCAGTGGGACTGCATCCTTGTGCCCCTTTCCTCTCAGCTGCCCACTACATTCCTCAAGAAGGCTGGCAGTAGGAAACAGTACAGAGGTGAAGACTTATGATAAATTTCCTCCAAAGCCAGTGCTGGAAAAAGTTTAAAGGGATCTAACACAGAAACTGATGCTGTCAATTTGTTAAAGGTTTGAATTGTTGATTCATCTGAAAATTGAACTCTGACCCTTAGAGCAATAGGTGTCTTTTAAAGTATCTTTTCAGTGATTCATGGTTCAGTGGTCCACATCCCTAGGCATGAACACTTGTATTTTCCATTACATTACTTTTGTTCTTCCTTCCACTTACCTATTTCTATGGCTTTCAACATTATGGCTGAAGTGGCAGCTGATACCCAAATTTGCTCATGGAAGTGGAGTAAGTCTTTAATTACTCTATTCATGCTCACCCAGAAGCCCAACTTAGTCTGACTTCAGCATAGGTCAGGATTTCTGATAGACTGGGAGATGGGACACCATAGGGTGATGTTGTCTAACTTTCAGTCCCTTTCTGTTACCCTCCTGGCAATGTGCTGCTTTGTAAAATGTGGCCAAGGGTGAATATTTCCTAAATGGCTCCCTCCTGAATTATTTACTCTTTCTAGATATGATTAGCAAGTTTTTAAAAGTAATTATTATTAAATCAAATTCCAGCTAAATTTGTTCTGTCCCCATGAAATAACCTGTGGTGCTCTGCACCTGATATTTGATGTATAGTACTTTATAAGTCAGCTTTGTAGGAAAACTGTCTCATAATCGTGCAGTATGCCAGAACAGATCTGCAGTGATTCTTTACTGAAGAGTTACAGCATTTCAGCCTGGGGCTGAAAATTCTCGAGTCCTTTGTCTATGAAACCATGAAGATCATTCATGGGAACATTTAAAATACTACTTGACCAGATATTTTAAAATGTCATGTTAATTCGTGATATTATAACAATCTTAAAGAAGCCAGGTTTAAATGTGAAGGGAAGACTTGCTGAACATGACACTTGAATACGGGTAAGAGTGAAAAATCTGTAAATGTAAATAAGGAAATGTTATAGATTTGGCAGGAAGGAGGGATGGGCTCTGCGATCTAGCAGTTTACCTGGGCCTGCGATAATTGTCATCAGTGTTTTGATAATGTTGTTTAGCATAACCTGAAGTCCTATGTTTAGATGGCTTACCAAAAAAGACACGTCTTTTACTTCCTCTTTAATGTACTTGCTGAATTCCTCAGCTTTGGAAGAAGTAACTATAGTTTGGCCATAAGAAGATTGAGTTATATTATATGTGATCGATTTTTCCTAGTCCCAGTTTCCTACGGTGCAATGAAATTGGTTTTCCTTAGATGAGTAGGAAATATATAATATGTCAAGATCTTGTTTGTTCAAATGAATTTATATGTTTAGTTCATCAATATGCTTCTAAAGATATAAAGTTCTTTATATGTTTGGAAATGTATTGTCTCCAGAACAGTGGAAGCAGCAGGTTTATTTGAAGTCCTTTTCCTTTTCTGTAGTGTGTATATATATATATAACAAAATAATTTGTTTGCTTTTATTTATATATATATATATTTATATATGACATATAATGAGTTAAAACTGTAAAGGAAAAACCAGGCCAACTCTTATAGCCTGAACACATGCTGTTACCTAACATCTCTTGCTCCTCTCACTGCTATGTTGGGATGGTCTTTTACACAAAAAAGCTAGAGCATGAAATGTGCAAGGTGAAACTGAGCAACACGCTGAATCTTTCTGATGTACTTCTGCTGGGAACTGTGCTGTTCAGTGTAGGAACACCCATAGTAACTTTAACAGATATCAGCCTTGCTAAGGCAGAGTAGCATTGCTGTCAGTGGCATGGATACACCCCTGAGACATCCTCTCTTGGACATATCCTCAAACTCCCTAGAAAATTTATGCTTAATTGCTTCTCTAGAACATGCTTGTAGCTCACAATTTACAAGCAAATAACTTGCTTACTGGTTTTCCTTTTAAGTAGATCTCTCTCATATTTACAGCCCTCCACCTAACTAGTGGCAAGGGTTGATATTCTTTGATGACAAACTTCATTAGGACTAGCCAGTGAAAGTAAGCAGCCCTGCTGTCCTGTTAAGTCTGACTTACAGCTCTTTGCGCTGTGGGAACAGTGTTTAGTCCTCTGCAGAGAGGAGGGCAGGTGCTATCAAAAGCTTTTCAGCACAGTCCCTGCTAGCGTGACTGACACCACACCTGTGCCTGCAAGCAAGCACCACAGCTGCAGAGACGCCTCTTGATGCAGTCCAGTTAAGGCTGACCTTTCTGAGCAAGTCAAAGGCTGATTGATGTCAACAGTTGTAAACGTAACAAGAGTCAGATGACCTTTGCAAAGAAAAAACGTGGGGTCAAACAGATTCTCTGAAGTCAACGCTACAACCTGCCTTCGCCCTTTATGAACAAAAATATTTCTTCTATCAGCAATAAAAAGAAGCTCTTGAATTTTGTATCTGACAGTGAAGGCCACAGTCACTGGATGGTTTATGTCAAGCAGTCCCAACTAAGACACAAGGACTGTCCAATTATCTCACTATTTCTTTAACTCCATGCTTACCTAGCAGAATGAACGAAGAAGTTTTCCTTTGGATAACCACAATGAACTCATCACCAGACCATCATTTATTACTGAAAATAATGGAGATTTTGAATCTGCATATCTACAGTCAAACAAACCCCTATGTTGACCCAAATAGCAGGACCTGTATCCATTCACCATCAAATCCTATCTTTCTTTAAGTTAGACTGGCAACAGACAAAGCCTCAGAATCATGTAAGATGCTGATCAGTCTTTTAGGACTGTTAAACCCAGTTTTCTGTCAAATTAAGCAAAGTGTTTTTCACAAACCTGAACGCAGGCTGCATGGTGAGCTACACCACCTTCGCTGATGCCACTCTCTCTTCCAGACTCAGTTTGTACATAACAGCAAAGACAAATGACAGAGCAGGCACTGAGGTGTTGAGGGAGAATGCCAGCTCTTTTCTGTTTAGCATTTACTTTTTACTGTCCAGTCTGCCTTTCCTCTGGATTAACACCATATTGTTTTCCCCTTAGCTTAGCACTAGATATATGGCAACATAACCATATATTAATATAGGGCTTAAGCACGCTAATAATTTACAACTCATACCCCAAGGGTTAGTATTAAGCTCTTCTCAGTGACATCCCAATTACCTGTGGGTCAGATTTATAGGGCCTGAACATTAGCAGGTTGGATTTTTTAGATCCAACACTTTGCACTAGGGGTGGAGTTGATCTCACCCAACTTCAGTTGTGTAAAAGGAAGTTAACTACCTGGATAGATCCCCAGTTTAGTCATTGGTAAACATCTTATTCAGGATCCTAGTCATCCCAGCCTGAGATAAATCAGTCACAGGAAGTGCTAATCTCAGTGATTATCTCCAAACAACAAGATCTCAAGGTTTGGTATTGCTGAGAGTTTCTTGTCATGCTGGAAATGTTCCAGCGTAGCAACAAATAGAAGTCTACAGTGCCTTTGCAGATCAGCTTTGAGACATAGGTCTCAAAGCACAGAAGCTGTGCTCCATCAGAAGGTCTGTGTCTGACAGTTTCTCCTCCTGATGCACCTATCCTTAAAGTAACCTCTGATAGATTAAGTAACATTCAACTTCCAGTTTTTCAGCAGTTAAAAACACTTAAACATAGGGGCTAAAATTTTTTTCCTCTGAACTTTGGATGAGTGTGAAATAAGTTTTGCCCAGTTATGATCTCATTTCCATTACAAGAGTGATTGTTTGGTGTCAAGAAATAAAACGAGTGGCAAATATCCAATGAAAGACAAATGTTTAATATACTATTCCCAACACAAGGTGGAACAGCTCCAGTTGTTTTAAAAAATTTTATTTACAGGCAGAGAACAGACTGAGTGGGAGATCCTCTTTTTCTGTCAGTATATAGAAGACCTGTATTAACATGAAAATATAAATGCTTTCAGCATGATGTAGTGGATATTTTTTTGAAAATTATTCTATTTTTATAAGATTTTATTTAAAAAGGCTAGTGACAATTGACAGCTAAAAAATTTTTAGATTAGCAAACATATTTTACAGAAAATTAAAAGGAAAAAGTAAACAAATACACTGAAGGTATTTCAGCTGCAGACAAGGAAAATGTGTCAACAATTAAAGTCATATATGGACTTTGGAATACAAGAAGCAAAGCAATAAACACAAATTGTAAATAGCTGCTAGTCATAACATATGCAGAGAGGAGACCCTTTGGTTGACTTAGTAAAAAGAACAATGTTTTGCTTATCTGGGCTTTTGCCCTCAAAATGTTGCCTATGGACCAATGTCCTTCCAGCTAATCATCACTGCCAAAACTCCCTGAGTTCTGGAAAGGTTCAATATTTTAAGTCAATGTCTTCTAACACCAAAACACATGAAAAAACTTAATGGAAAAAAATAGGAAAACAGTTACTTATAGATCAAGACTTGACTATATTAGTTTACACACAGGGGCTTGAGAAAAGGTATTTGAATTTACTGAATGACATGAGTATCTTTTCATGTCTGCTTTAAAAAGCCATACACTAGAAACACTGGAAAACCATAATCATGGTGGAAGACATGATGCTGGTGTCTTCAGATGAGGTTTCTTGAGCACTGAGATGCATGGCCAAGAGCATCAGCCTTGACCACACAACAAAAATGCTAATGGGACTAGGGCACCACACATCAATGTTTCCCACTATTCTGATTTGTTTAGGAACACATAATTTTAGTAAGCTGCTTCTTGGTATTTACTGTTGAGCTCTTTTGCCATTGGAAGTGCTTTAGAAAACAAATGCTGACTATGAGATCAGCAGGCAGGAGGTCACTGCCTCTTGCAAGAACTTTTGTAACATAAATGGCCCTCTTAGCTGACTTTTCCTTTGATACTGGCAGCTAATGTAGTACAGACCAAGCTATTGGAAAAGAAAAACCATAGGATATACCAGAAGCCAACTGTAATAACCAACATTTCAGAAAATGAATTTTCTGCTAATCAGCCCAGTTTGTAATCTTGCTGGAATGTTCCCTCTTCCGTCCTACCAACTCAATTTTAAATGATCCCGTGTCACAACTGGTGTAATCTCTGCTGTCACATGTATGTGTTTTTCTTTAGATTTTACCAGGATTTACTTCAAAAGGTAAACCTGCATAATGGGGCTGGAGGAGGAATATAAAATTATTAATCCAAGAAGTATTCCCTCCCATTAACCACTTTTCTACATTGAGCATAGTTTTATTTACTGGAATAATTTCAGTGACTCATGAATTGTTATCTAGAACACTATCTGCATAATTTGAATTATCTTTCAGGACAACCCGATGATGTTCCTTTCACCTTCATGTATTCTGTGCTTAGAATAAGCATGAAAATGCCACAATTAATGGATGCACTGGAGAGGTACTAAGACCCATCCTGACACTCCTGTCAGACATTCCGGTAACTCTTTAATCTCCAATATTGTAACCCAGAAAACATTTTTAGGAATCAAGGTCTGAAAATTCCTAATATGTAACTTTTCAAAGGTTGTGAGAAATTGATTCATGGGTCTCTTCAACAACCATATTCCTCATAACTCTTACTATAACCCATTGACTGAGATGGAAGGCAAGTTGTAGCAATAGAATTATCAAACCCATAGAAGTAACAGTTAAGCTCTATTTGATTTTCTTCCCTGTAGCTTATTGAGATATGTCACTTGAGAGCTAGGTCACTTTGAATGTCATTTTGTTGAAAGAGTTTGCCAACGGTCTCTAGATTGAGATCTGCCTTTTTTTTTGGCCCTAAAATAAAACTGCGCTGTGACATTCTTTGGAGCTACAGCAAACTCTATGTTGATGAAGCGGGAGAGTCACTTTACCGGGCTAAGAGAGATACTCAGTTTGCTTTATCAGCGGGTGAGGAAATCATGAAACATAAGCTTTACTTTAGGGTTTCCCCCACATACTTTCTTAGCATGAGCCCTCAGGCTCTCATTACGTCAAACCTCTGAATCATTTGTGTCATTATCAGGGTGTAATCAATCTCTTCCCTCCAGAACCACCTGATAACTGCCTTCCCTCCCTTCAGAAGCTTAATGTGCCAGCACTGTATTACAGAGAACTGAGAACATGCACCAAAGACAAGCCATCACACAGAAAGGCTTACAAGAATAAACAGAGAACAAAACACTTTGTTTTGTTTCTCAGATTGCAATGTATAAAAGATATAAAAGTCACTGGAGGATGGTTCTTGATAGTTCTCCCGACCTTCAAAATATAAAACATTTTTTTAAGACTTCAAAGTGACTGAATACCTCTGCAGTAAATTTTATACTAAATCTTAATTACAACTCTCCTTTTCTTTCAGAGCTGTGTGTTGGGAGACCTTGAAAGCCAGCAAGGCACATCTACATAGCTCAAAAAGGTTAGCTTTTTAGAAGATAGGAGGCTTTGCAGTGTTTATTGATGCTCTGATGTGAAACTATGTAAAGCACTTCTCATTGCAGAGTACACAGTTTTCATTCAACCTAAAATGAGTCATTGTGTGTATTTGTCAGGCCGTATGGCTACACTCTTGGTTAACTGTCTCACTCTAAGGCTGATCTGTGGCTAGACTGCTAACATTAATGGTACCTGATTCTCAGGATATAACTTGTGAGTTGACAGAGCAACCTAAGGGCAAAGCATATGCTGGACTTCCAAAGCAGTATCACCCTTGACATCATAGGCTCATTTTGGCAAATGGGAAGGTTAAGAGTTTCCATGATTCTCTGACATTTTGTGTGAAAATCTGTGTTATGGGTTTGTGTGGCACGGTTTTCTTTGATGGCAGGGGAGGGAGGCTGCGGAGGCGGCCCCTTTAAGAAGTTGCTGGAAGAATTCGCTGCCCCAAAATGTCGGACGCGCACACCAAAATGTCGGACCC
>VYZV01038506.1:11663-29151 GCA_013401275.1 Pandion haliaetus | reverse complement strand
GAGGCAGGCTGTCCCCCTGCAGCCCATGGAGGTCCACAGTGGAGCAGATATCCACCTGCAGCCCGTGGAGGACACCACGCTGGAGCAGGTGGGTGCCCGAAGGAGGCTGTGACCCTATGGAGGGCCCGTGCTGGAGCAAGCTCCTGGCACGACCTGTGGACCCATGGAGAGAGAGGAGTCCACCCTGGAGCAGGTTTGCTGACAGAACTTGTGACCCCATGGGGGACCCACACTGGAGCAGTCTGTTCCTGAAAGTCTACATCCCACGGAAGTTCATGAAGAACTGCAGCCTGTGGGAAGGACTCACTTTGGAGAAGTTCATGGAGAACTGTCTCCCATGGGAGGGACCGCATGCTGGAGCAGGGGGAGAGTGAGGAGTCCTCCCCCTGAGGAGGAAGGAGCGGCAGAGACAATGTGTGACAAACTGACAACAACCCCCATCCCTGTCCCCCTCCACTGCTGGAGGGAGGAGGTAGAGAGAACTGTGAGTGGAGTTGAGCCCAGGAAAAAGAGAGGGGTGGGGGGAAGGCGTTTTAAGGTAAAGTCTTTATTTCTCATTATCCTACTCTGATTTTGATTGCTAATAAATTAACGTATTTTCCCCAAGTCAAGTCTGTTTTGCCCATGACAGTAATTGCTGAGTGATCTCCCTGTCCTTATCTCGACCCATAGGCCTTTCATTATATTTTCTCTCCCCTGTCCAGCTGAGGAGAGGAGTGATAGAGTGGCTTTGGTGGGCACCTGGCATCCAGCCAGGGTCAATCCACCACACAACCTTTTTCCTGTCCCAGAAGAGCTCCTAAACCCTTCCCACCACACAACCCACAAAATTCTCACTGACCCTTCCCAATCCTCAGCACCTTGTGAAGTGGCCACATGTGCCCCCACATCCCTCTCGTTTTCCCCCCAGCCTTTCTCCCTCCCTGTCCAGGAACACACTCACTTGCCATCTTTGAAGAATAAGTACTGATTTTTTATTGGCAAGACCAAAATTCACATTTTGATGGCCCATGAAAATTCCTGTGTAATTTAGAAATACACAAACCAGCTTTAAATTGAGTTTAAAGTAGTAATACTAATGGTTTTGTGACTAGTGACAGGGTAAAGCTCTCCTTGGGTAAACTTAGTTCTGCTTTGCAGATCTCTACTGCAGCCACAGCATAACTTCTATGCAATTTCTTAGCCAGCACTTGCAACTTTCCTTTCCCTTTTGCAGTAGTTCTGATGGCTTATCTGTTCCTACCCCAAAGGGAAATATCCCTCCAAAACAATGGTATAGTAACAAAATGCTGATGATAGAGCAAAAAATATCCCTACTGCTAACAAAACACCTTCTTTACTCAAGTCAGTCATGTTCTTATGTCTGGAGAAACTGAAAATGAAAATTCCTCACAGATAATGGACGCTTTCTCATATGTTAGCAAAATATGGTTGTCTTTCTCTGGTAATGCTTGGAATATGAGGAAAGCCACTACTTTCTAGGTTAGAGGACAGAGCGCTTGAAACTTCAGTAAATACCTAGGCCAAATTTGACAGCTGAAAGTGGAGCCACTGATCAGTTCCACTGCATTAAATCACTGGTTAAAATTACCTGTGTTGTTACTGTGTCCACCATTAACATACAAGGGATCCAAAAAGAGGAAGAAACAGCAGCTTTTACAAAGTTCCAAGGAGCAAGAGAGCTGGGTGAGGGCAAGCATCTAAACAAATTGTTATCTGTGGAAAGCATTAGCAGCCAAAGAGGATGAAGACAAGAAGAACGTGCCAGTGGCAGAAGCATCTCAGATGAGAACCTGCATTTTGTATCCTGGGCTGAATTCAGGACTCCAGTCCTCAAGCCCCTGCTGCTGCTGCCAGTAATGAGTGCTATCACCTGCAGGTCCACCGATCACACAGGTTTAGTAATAGCACAACATAGCCAACAGCTTAAAATAATTTTCCCATCTTTACTGAAAACTTTCCTCATCTGATAGGTTCCTACATCATCAGTACGGAGACAGCTACCATTAGAAATGTCTGCAGCATCTTAGCAGGTCAAGCAGGCAGTCCAGCCACTGTTAGGAAAAGAAAGTTATTTCTCTAATAGCAACCGATGAAAAGAAGATCCCTGTGTTTGCTGTCTTTTGTCATGACTTAGATGGAGAAGGAAGGCTGGGATGGGAAAAGATTGTCGGAGAGTATTTCATCACAGTCTGTGCTGCTGTCATCCTGGTAACAGTCCAAGTCACAGAAGAAGGGAGGTTTCTATCAAGCTGGTTTTGGTATGTGTGATGTACAGGTGTTTATTCTACCTTGTACTCAGTGGTGAATGAATTATTCACTTTGACTCAATGTTTTTCAGTCATTGAAGAGAGGTGCTGCATATTTCTCTTCTTTGCCAAAGACCAATATTTAGGAGATGTTATGGAACAGTTTGTGCCTTGCTCGAAGATCGTGAGATATTAAAAAAAAAGAGGGTGCAACTTAGTACTACACAGAACAAGCTACACAATGTAAAAATGTTGTCACTACATTGGCTGTCTGCCCAAAACAATAAGATGGAAATCTGAAACACTAAGAATGAAATCTTAAAGTTTCTATTTCATTGTGCCAAAAAGCTGAGTGTACTTCATAAGCCCCAATTCTGTAGTTCATTATACAGAAAACAAGTCATAGAGTCCACTCACAGCTGTAACAGGATGATCCACCCATTCATCCCAAGTCTAGCTCCTGAGTCTGGCTGACAGTGGCAGAAAATAGACACATTTTTATATTACATTATGGTTTTTTGGGCCTGTTGAAATTTCCTACCCCCTTCTGCAACCTGTACAGAATGCTAGTCCAAACTCTTCCCAAATGCCTCTTCA
This sequence comes from Pandion haliaetus, assembly GCA_013401275.1. Classification (NCBI taxonomy): domain Eukaryota; kingdom Metazoa; phylum Chordata; class Aves; order Accipitriformes; family Pandionidae; genus Pandion; species Pandion haliaetus. The sequence continues at coordinate 26,305 of VYZV01038506.1, read as the reverse complement.
TTCAAAGGTTACACCACATGGCTGTGAAGTATCATTATTTTCAAACTTCATTTCTATTATTTTTTAAAAGAGGTCCCTGATGCCCTCACAAAGGGAGGTAAAGGTTATAAAGAAATAACATTCAAAAAAATTGAAAAGCTCTTACTTCACCACACAGTCTAATCAGTCTGGAAAATTCATTCACTTTTATTAAATACCAGGTTTTACTCAGGGGAAATCTACAGGAAAAACAAGAGAAAAGATGCTCTTCTGCCATTCTGTTTTTCCCACTAAATCAACATTAGCATTTATAAAAAGAGAAGAGCTATTAACCACATGCCAGTAATTCTGCCTTCATTTGGCATGAAAATTAGCCTCATGCATAGGAAGACTTTCACCCCTTTTCATACAGATTTCCCATATTCACCAGTGGGAACTAAACCCTAGCAAGCTTTCCCTTGAGAAATGTCTTTAACCTGAAAGGCAGCAGCCACTGTGGGTTCAGTCTGTTTCATCACAGTGTTCCTACATTGTCCCTTTGCAGATCACTCAACTATCCAAGGTGTATGGCATTAACCCACACCAAACTGTGGAGCTGCTTTTTGTCCTCTATTCCTCTGGAGGCCAGGAGGATATTCCCATGGGAATGTTCTGGTACAGTGCTTACAGCATGTTAATGTTCTGAACCCAAAGGTAAGCTCGGCACAGGTTGTGCTGCTCTTCTATCTGTGTCAAGAGGTTTGCTGGAAAAGGACAGCTGTACTTCACAGCCCACTTGGTAGACCTGCTGTTAACTACCTCAAAACCCTAGCTTTGTCTTTGAAGTAGTTCATGAAGCCAGAATGAACATGAAAGGATTGTTCCTAACAGTTTCACAAAAACATATAAAAAATTACCATAAAGTTACAAGATTGTACACAATGTTCAGTCTTACTCTAGTTATCTTTTTGTGGAATAGCTGTAACAATGAAGTGTGAAATACAGAGCTAACAATAGCTCCAAATTTAAGCAGAACACATTGGCACTAACACCATAGTTAGCCTGTTAACAAAACTTGAATTACAGATATATTAACTTAAAACACAGAGATGAAGTCTTCCCGCAGCAGTACTGCAGCAGCAGCAGATACTGGTCACTTGAATTGCTTCTTTTTAATTTGCAAGGCCAGCAGTCTGTTTTTAGTGGTTTGGCTCTTTTACAGGAATTAAATAATAGAGTAAATTAGCTAATGTGTGGCATGCACTCTACGTTTAACAGCAGTGAAATTGCTTCCAATATACAGGCCAAACCTTCCACAGCCAGAGGCTACTGACTAGGGTTTGCTTATTTGTATGGTTTTCATACAAAATTGCAGATATGTTTCAGTGCTGCTGTGCTGATACACTAAAAACCAATGTTAAATATCCTGGCTATATCATCTCCATCACCATACAATTTGCATGTATATACAAAGGAGGAAAATAAGGGGTTACTGTTGTCTATTGCAGAAATCAGCATGCACGTATTAGAAGAGAACCTGATTCAGACTTACGGAGTGGTAATTTCTGAGCTTGACACTATGTGTCCCTGTGCAAAGCAGCATTGTACTTCATACAAAAATGCAACTGAAATACCAGTAGTAAAACAGCCTTGCTCTTTATGCAGCCCCCTCACTTCCAGCTGGAGCACATGCTCTTTTCTCTGGTAGTTCTTCACCCACACAGCAGAGCATTTTTAGGGAAGGCCAGAAGAAATGAGATGCCCCCATAGTGCTTTCATCCTTGCAGCATGAAATTTGTATTGTTTTTAAGTGTTTATTTCACATACAAAGTTTTTAACTGAATTGTGCAGAAAGCTTTGAAGTTGTTAATTTAATTTAGTTCATCTACCCAATTTTACTTTTGCTTTGATCTTACAGTCTGCAGCCTAGCACTTAAATGCCCATTCTTCTTTCAGTGTATTTCAGTAACTTGTTTGTATTTTTATGTGTGGACTAATGTGCTTGGTTTCAGTAACTTGTTTGTATTTTTGTGTATAAACTAATGTGCTCAGTACAGTAGCTAGAGGGTTTTTTTTGTTTTTCTGTCATCCAGGCTTTCATACAGGGTAGTGACTCTAGCATTACAGGGTTCTTAATTTCCATAAATCTGCAGTAATAGAGATTTTATAAATCAGCAAGGGTAATACCACCACAACTCCCCTACATGGCACACGGGATGCTGACTAGTGAGTAACTTCTTAACTTGTTAACAGTAAAATATCATTTCTGCAAACCCAATCTGCCATTTCAGAAAAGGGGTAATTTGAACACTAGCTATTTGCTCTGCTTAAAAATATTTTAAAACCTGATCATTTTGTAATTCCTGGCAAGAGATGTCTCTAAGAATGTTGTGTCTGAGATAGAGACATCAGACCTGAGATGCAAATCCAAGCACATTTCTCCATTCTCCTTTTCTCTCCTGTACAGAGCTTCTTTTTTTCTTCTTTTTTTTGGGCATTTTTTTTTTTTATGTCAGGAAAATATTCAATTCTTTTCAATTAAACAGATTGCTGTGTCCCATTATGCTAGTGTACAACCAAAAATTTACAAGCTTAAGGTAATCAGTAGGATGGACACAAGGTCGTCAGCAGGAAAAGACATGATACGTAATAGAACCATAAAAATACAGTTCACTGTTGCTGTAGTGACAAGACAAATAGAAGTGAGGCACTGAGAAACACTTTCAGACTGAGATTTTTGTCCAAAGTACACAGGAGTTATTTGGCAGCTGTCTTATTGGGGCACTCTGATTGAGATGGGAGCCTGAGCAGCCACTGCTCACAGCAGCCACAGAACAAATTACTGCAGCCAGCAGCCTGGGTGCCTCGCAGTCACAATCAACAGCTGCAGGTAGCTAGGGTGATGAAATCTGTGCACAATCAAGAATTAGTTTGGATTTTGGCATGCAATAATGAGAAAAAAGGAGGCTGAGATGAAAATCTGCAGTAGTTTGCCTTGCAGTCAAAATGGTTCATCTGGTGTAAATAGTTCTGGGGAATCAAATTTCCCTGCTTTTCTTTTTTTTTTTTTTTACAATTTAATTATCAGTGATGTCATTTTGCCTAGTTTGAAATAAATCCACCTTATGGTGAAGACAGTGTTTAAGTCAAATTTTCCTTGTACTCCTTGCTACCCAACTGATCACCAGAGAATCTGCAGTGAGTACCTGACACTGATGGTTTTTTTTAAAAACTAGTTGTGTGATCTGTCATCACTTTGCCCAGTAAAGCCACACTCAAATTAAATTTTTTCATTTTACTGCAAGAGAACTACTTCAATTTCAGTTTATTTTTACTTTATACTTGTTTCCACAGTTCTAGAAGATTCATCTTGGCATGCCTGCATTAGTATGGCTCAGTTGTCATTATAAAACTATTAAGAATAACTAGGTTTCAGTTACACCTGACATTATTTTACAGAAAACTTGATTTAAAAAGAAAAAGATATGTAAATCAACCTAGCTCAAAAAAACAAAACTAGAGGAAGCTAGAAAACTTATGATAGTGAGAATATGCTGGACAAGGTTTGGTTTGTTAAATCTTTGTCTCTGACTCAGTGAATATAAAAAGTTCTGGACTCATGATAACAAGGTTCTCCCATCCAGCAAAAAAAGACCGTAACAAGACACTTCAGACTTTCACAGATCTTCATATTCCTACATGTGCTATTTAATTTTTCCAAAGTGTAAGAAGCTGCTTCTATTATCAGAGTTTGAGAAGAAAAATGCACCCAATGGTGTATTTCATGCAATTAATGTGAAAAAAAATGCACATAAAATGCAATGGTATTCAGGCAGTAGGTATATGTGAACTTTTCTGAAATTACACAATAAAAACCTGAAAGCTGTTCATTCTTCTTCTCTCTCATCTCTGTAATATTGCTGTTCTGTTTCACGGTCAATTGCTATTTAAAAAAAGTGAGGCAACAGATCTTCTTACTATTGCAGTCATTGAACTGTCTGTTTCAAAGCAGTAATATAGAAAAGCACTAGCGAAAAATAAAACTTAAAAAATTTCAAACCTCATAAATTTCAAGACAATCTTTAGGATGTTCTAAGTAATGGAGACTGTTTAGTGTCTTGTAGACCTTTCCAAATATTTTTAGAATTCAGGCCAGGCAACTTCAAAAGCATACTTTATTTATCAGACATCTTAAAAAAAATTATAGAGTGATAGAAAGGACCTATAAAAACATATAGGAAAAAATCTAGCATTCTTGTCTCTCAGCTTAGAGCAGATGATGGTGCCAAACAGACCCATCAAAATGAGTGGGGTGGAGTACTCAATGGCATTCACACCAGCTTCAGAAAAAAGAAAAAAAAACTCGTGAGGGCATGCCATCAATCTGGTAGCAGAACACATAGCATGGAGAAAAAACATCCACCTGCACCCTGATGGTGAGTGCAGCTGGTCAGGGCTAACAGAATGCATTTCAACAGCCACCATGTGCCAGTAGTTTTTCTGCTTGCCATTTCATGGGGCCCTTGCCCCACTTATTCACCTTCCCGTTCTTTCACTTACAGGCAGATGTAGTGCATTTCAAGCACTTCATCCATTCACATCCTCACTTGACCCACGCCTGTGTCTTCTCCAGAGTATCGCTTGCCACAATCCATGATCAAAAGACATTAGAGAGCTTTTGTCCCTTGGAGCCCCAAGCCTGCTCATTGTGTTTATGATGGAAACAAACTATCCAAACTATCCCCAACAGTGATATAATTAAAAGACAGTCCTATTCAGTAGAGACTTAAAAGTAGCCATCCTAAAGTCCTATAAATTCAACAGACCATTGTTGTTTTAAAGTATTTCCTTCAGTGTTCAGTTGAACAGGAAAGTCAGAGCTGGGGTCTAAATAGTTTTTCAAGACTAAGAAACCCATCTGTTCTAAGATTTAAGTAAGAGTATACAAATACACAAAGGTCAAAACACCCGTTTCCTTTATATGTCAGATGCACTGTAATTTCTCTTTGTATGAGAGAAAAGGAAATAGAGTTGATTAAATCACTAACAGTCCCTAGCATATACAACTATATTGCATTTCTTTCATAGGCAATGCCAGAGATTAAATGGACTTTATCAGCTAACTGATTAGGACCTGACCTGATTTCCCTTAAGTAGCCAATCTGGTTTTACTGGAGTAACTCTAACTTCATTGAAAGAAATTTTAAAAAATTACCTGGTTTTCCTTTCATATTGCTTAAACATCCCTCCCGTGTTTTGCTCTCCATTGTTCATTTCGGTTCTGTTCCCTTGCAACCTTGGTTCCAGTGACAAATCACCTGATGCACAACTAGTAAAGCCTGCCATAAAAGCACAGTATTTAGTACTATACTTCCCATGGAAGTACTTTTTGTAAATGTTTACAAGTGAAGGTTTCACTTTGGGTAACACTAGATCATTTTGTGGAATATATGTCAGCTTTCTGTAGTAAATCTGAAAAGGTCTAAGGTGGACTTCAAACACAAAGCTGTACTAAAAAGAAAAACAAAACAAACTCATGTGAGAAATTCAAATCAAGCATTTACTTTGATCCCATTTATTCACCAAGTCCAGGTACCACTGTTCTTAAGATACTATTATTTTTCAGTCCAATCCATATATCCTGTTCTTTTCCATATCTCAACAGTTTTTTCCTGAGCACAACCTATTCAGAAAAATGGTTCCTTTTCCACCAAGCCATATTTATTCTAACAAGAGCTGGTAAATCTTCCTGCAGTACCTCTTGCCAACCTGCACTGGTTTTTTTAAGGTTTTATATAAAATTATCAAGTCAGAATTAGTCAAAAGGTTAATTAAATTCAAATAATTTTACAAGCAACTGCTGTTGCAATATAATCTGCAGGAAAATCTCTTGCATTTGAGTCATTCCAGCAGAAATCTAGATTTTATGCATTCATTTCCATGGAATTACTTTTGCATCTACCCCTGACTCATAAGCAATTTAAGTTGTACTTAAATGACTCACCAGACTACATTGTCTGATGCACATTGTCTGTTTATCTGTCTACAGATATAAAAATATAGATATGTATATATGTCACCTTAAGAATACTTTCAGATGAGAATCCAGTAGATGTTTTAAATATAATGATACTTAAAAAGCCTTGGATCACCGAGATCCAAGTGCTGTCATGAACTCATACTCCATGTGAATAAGAAAGCCAGGAGGGAAAGATACAGTGGAGCGAGAGATACAGTGGAGTGAAATAGCTCAGAGCAGGAAAAGGTCCATCCAGTCTCATTTTTAAGCGTTGTTAAGCTATTGTGACCATTTTCAGAATTAGCTGTATTGAAAAAATTAATAAGTTTTCCACTCAAAACTTGCATCTGTCTAAACACGCAGGCAGCATTGCAGGTCCCATGTGTATTTTTCATACGTAAATATGCCCCTTCAGCACACACTCTAAATTAAGAAGATGACACAAATACTTAGAGTCTTTCATTGTCCTTACTTGGTCTGTATAGTCTAAACAAATAAAAAAATTTCCTTGTCCAAAGTAGTGTGAACACATTACAGACAATGCTGCCTTCCAATGAATTATCTTCTGCTTGCAAAAAATTGCCCCTTTTGATTTGCAGATTATTCCCGGCAACTGCTTTTAGTATAAAAATCTGTGGGCTTATTTGCCCCTTTCTTTCCTCACATTAAAATCTTAGATTTTCTCATGCTTATTCTAGCAGATGCTGAATCCAAAGGGTCTCACAAAGTTGTGTTACAGATACATTGTGTACATCTTCCAGTGCATTCTCCCACTGAAGTTGCTTGCTGGCACTAGCATCTCCTGGCAAACACCAAAATCGCAGTAGGTGCTCCTTTTCTGTATTCTGTGCAGAGCACTGGGAGTGGGAGAGTCTGTACTGCCACACTCCATGTGGATATAAACTCCCCTTTACAGTGTTTACCATTAGTGACATCCCACATTCCTGAAAGCAAGAATGAAAATGACAGATTTCTCCCTCATACAATGCACTCAATGCATCTTTGAAAGGTGTATACATGAATCATACAGAGAGGAGAAGAAAGTACTCAGGCCGAGCCCTTTTCCATCTAAAAAGGACATACAGTTTCACCTTGCCAACTGAAGGTCCTAGGAGACATACCAATTTAGGAAAGTGCAGCAAAACAGCCTCTTCAATCCATTTTGGAAGGTGACTATGCCCACTTCCACGATAACAAGCCACTTACAGGATTATTTCAGGGAATCTCTGAGATCACAGTATCTGATCCATGAAGGCTTTTTTGCAAGGCTATTCTCAATATTCTCAGTGATTTGATATGCCCTTACTGTAACAGGATCTAACTTTGTTTGCAAGGCCAAGGCCACCATGTCACACAAAGCAGAACTCAGGAGCAGAGAAACACAGCAAGCACCAAGATGAACATGTATGCTCGATACCTGTAAATATTGATAGTGATCTCTTCACAGTGCTGAACTGTAGAAGTAGTCCTCGTCTTTCAGTTTAACATGAAAACTAAAGGTGGTATGAAATTCAACAGCTGTGTACCCAAGAATACACAGGAAGCCTAAGAGCATGAGGAACTCAGGTCAGGTGTTTCTGAGTGTTGGCCCAATATCTTAAGCATAAGTCCATCATCTGTTCAATACATCTATTTGGTTACAGGTAGTAAGAAACAGATCTTTTTATACCATACGGAAATACTTCTATATTGACAAAAAATCTTTTTGCCTATTGATGTCCCTTTCTAAGCAAGAACTTCTGAAAGGGAAAAGAAAGAAAAAAACAATCTTATTGACTTGAAAATTTGTTTTCTTATTTCACTTGCACATTTGAAGGATACTGTACTGTAAATAATGGGAACCAGCATGACCACTCTGATTGAAGGAAAAGTGTAATTGTTTCTCTACCTACTGCCCTTTTTTGCTTTGTATCTTGACTGTGGTACTTGATGACACAACTTTTGATTTCTCCAAGTATTCTTACGCACCCATGCACCAAAGGTTTCCATTGTTCTCCCAAACAAATTCCCAGAAAAGCCAAAGGTAGTTTAAATTAAAGAAAGGAGAACAGAGAAGTGTTAATACATATAAGCAGGGACTAACCATATGAAACAGGTTGTTTCATAAAGCTCCAGGAATAGAAGGGGTTAATGAATTTTGTTTTCACTGACAATCAAGTCTAGAGCACAGTAAAAGTTCTGGCAGATACTCTCTCAAAGTGAGGTGGGCTTTCACCTGATGTGTTACCAATTAGTAGCTGCCTAAAATCAATATTACTAGCACAGTGCCCAAGCATTAAGACATTTAGAGGCTGCTGCACATTTGAAGACAAAAGCCTATTCCAGCTGATTCCCACAATACGCTGCCCAAGAGTATTTTTAAGTCACCATTGCCCCTCGAGATGGCCATTTTCTGTTGCTGTTTTGAATACACATGGTGACCTCAGCTCTTGGCTCAAAGATTTCTGCATTCTTTTGCAATCTCCTACACAAAGGCTTTTGTGCTTTAAAACAGATGCCCAAGGGACTGTGTCATTGCCTTAGGAGGCTGGGCTAGAGAAAGCCAGATGCCTGCAGAGACACATCCTGGTGATAAGTGTGGAAGCTGTGTCCCCACTTTTCTGGGAGCCTCTGGGTAGTGTCTCCCCACAAGCTACTGGCTGGGTGGTGAGTTCACACACAGGCTGTCTCCACATCAAAGGCTCAGGTTCCTCACCAAGGGCTATTTTCATGCATGCCCTTTACCAGCCAGCGATCCCACATACTAGAAAATAGAGCAAAGGTTCAGAATAAGAAGTGGTAATCTGGACAAGCTAGGCCTCCAGTCCTCTCCAGTTTAACAAAGGAGAAACTATTTATCTGCTTGGGATAAACACATCACATCTAGACCAGGTAGATGGATGCTGGCAGGACAGTGAAAAGAAGGGTCAAATACTGCCAGGCCCTGGACTAGAAAGTCTTTTGGTACAACCAAAAGGGAGAGTTCCTCTGGAGATGGTTCAGTACCACATTACTGCTCTTATCATAGAGATATCACTTGCAACTAGTGACATTTATTGAGCCCCTTCCAGTAAAATGGTCTAAGGCAAAAGAACTTTTATCTTCAGGATGGCAGAGGAAAGATGGTCATAACCAGTTTTGACAACTGCCAGATAGTGACAGGGTGCTCACACCTTTCTCCCTCCTCCCACCATCTCATAGTTTATATTAGGTGGCAAATCTGGTCTCCTGCTGAGTTTTTACCTACCTCTCCAGTTTTACCAGAATAAGGCTGGATCTGGTCTTTCAAGGTTTGTTCACATGAGTAATATCAGTGTTGCCAGCAGGACCATTAATACATATGAGCATTACTCACACATACAAGATGTACTGGATTAGGTCCTTACATGACAACATCATAGAAACTCCAGTCCGGATTTGCCCAGATAAACACACTAAGGAAGCAATAGCAAGACAGCTGGCAGGAAAATATGAAACAAAGTAGAAAAAAAAATATATACCACTTCATATTAGGTAGTGCTAGCAGGATGTTCGATACCTGCTATTTCATAACCCACCTTTACCATCTCACAAATATTTGACACCCTTCTCAAACCAAATACATAGTGAATCCATACTGAACAGTTAGGATACAAATGCCAGTTGTCACTGGTCAGTGGAGCCTCTGTGTAGGTACAATTTTTACAGGTCCTAATAAAAAATGAGCACCACGGCCACCGCCAGTTAACTTTATGCAACAGCTTGGCTCTGTCTTCATGCTGAGGAAAGCCTCATTTTATACTCCATTTGCAGGAGCAGTGAGAACCCAGAACTGTTTTTTTCCCACAGAATGTAGTTGTTTTAGATTCTTTTCTTTCTACTTTTAAATGCACTTTACCCCATGTAAGTTATTAAGCATGAAGATATGGTATGAATACAGTTAAGTAGTATTCTGTCAGAAATCTTCAAAGTTTTGGAAGGTAACGTCATCAGATATAGGCCAAACACAAGGTACCTGTTATTTTTTACCTTATTCCTTCCATTTCTTACCAAAAGTTTGCATCTGCCAACATCTCGTAAACCCTGGAGATGCTTGCAGGAGTTCTCCAGCCAGCATCCATTCACTCTCACCAGGGGGTAGTGATAAATGGCAGAGCATCATCACTGATAACAATGTCATTTTAACACTACAGCCAATACTGGAGAAGAATACTTGTTCGGACTACCACGTGAAAAGATCAGCCATGCCATGATTTGTATCATGGTGCAGTCTAGTAATTCTTATGCAATTTTATTCAGTAATCAGGAGTTGGGTCATGACTTAGAAACTGAGGAGAAATTAACTTTTGGTTAAATATAATTCCAACTCAAGGCAAGAAGGTTCAATTTTTTTTCAAGGAATGATTCTCACAGTAGAAAAGGCAAACATCTGTAGATTGCTAGAATTAACATCACCCACTTGTTATCAGTAAAATTCAAACTTAAGCATGTGCACTGTTTTCTGCTAGCAGTTTTTCAGGCCAGCTGCAGGATCAGGAAGACAACACTGCAGTGTGTCATATTTGGACCTTTTCCCAAGGAACAGGAAAGGCCAGAAAAGACATCTCTCAGGCCTTGACTAGTGAGGGGAATATAAATACATCTTTCAAGCACAAGATTAGCAGCAAGCCAAACAGCAGGGAAGGGCAAAGAAGCAGTATGTTCTGCATCAGCACTGGGAAGGAACTGAACTCTCTTTCCTGAGAAGATCTCTTCTCATCTGACTCCTGAATTCTGGTATCACATTTACTCAAATCATTTGTGTGAAAGAGGAAGAAAGATAACAGATAAGCTCTCATCAGCTGGGTTTCGAATCACTCAATGGCCATACAGTAATAACACACATCAACTGGATGCAGCCAAGGCCAGCAGAGAAAGAAGTTTGAATCAAATTCCTCTTGTACCTTGAACTTTGAGTCTGGCTCCCAAATGCTGTGGGCAACACACAGGAACCCAAAACTCTGCTGCAAAATGCAGTGTGTTAAGAGATATTCCAAGCACCCATTTTTCCTCCACAGTGCAAAGCCTCACAGAAATACTGCATATTCTGGACTGAGTCACTTCCATATTTGACCTAATAAGGAGAAACATCACCCTGAATCCAGAATCTTGAGTGTTGTCTTCTCAGCAGCACAGCCCAGACCACAGACTAGGGTAATGTATTAAATCACAAACTCCAGACTTTGTCCACCAAAATATTTTCATCGTGGTACCTTTTTGTTATGTGGGGTGGGGTGGATAGGGCTGGGAGGAAGACTTACTTCAATATGCACACATTTTACTGCACCTGCTAAGCAATAGGGAGTGTAAGAGAAATGTCCAGCAAATAGAAAGGGTGAAAGAGGCACAACTCAAATCCATCCTGGCTGTAATCTGCAGTGACAGCTTTCTACTATGGATTTACAATAAATCATTGTTGTTTCGAATTCACTAGTATATTTACAACTCCAGTTATTTAACATTCCTTGTAGGAGTATAGATGCATTTTTAAAAATAAATTTTTAAAAAAGTAGTATTCCTGGAACATACTGGGACAGATTGGCTCGTCAATACAGATAAGAGTAATTTATATTTATGAAGATTTATTTGTTTATGCCTATGCTGTAATATACTCTACCAGCTTTTTTATCATAGGTATTGTATTTCAATCCAAACTTGGTCACTGCCATTTTTATATTTTAGTAAATTTCTAAAAACCTGACAGTTCAACGCATAGGGTTCAGCTGAAAATATTCCACACAAGTTTAAAAAAATCCAGTGAATTCATCATGCATTACAACTTTATTTTAAATAAACAAATCAATGGTGTTCTGTCTGTAACCTCAGCATGAAAGGTAATTGATGTAGAATAATAAACCAATGCCCCCTGAATTTTTTGATGGTTTAACTGGTGCTCTCAATGGGGATCATTGGCATTGTTTTAATGGGAAGGATACCATAATATAGTATGTTTGCCTCAGTTATAAACCAAGATAATGGAGCATTATTAATATGCCTAGACACAAGGAAGACAATAAAATAACTTTGAGAAGGGAATAATGTGTTCAGTTAAACAGAAGCTATGTTGAAATTAATATTTCATAGCACTGATACAAGCAGGTGTGCATAACCTTCCATAACTAATTTGTCAAATATAATTTATGTGGTGGCCTTAAGCTAAAGTACAATAGCCACCAATAACATGCTTGATACTTTAAAAAGTGCTTGTTTTGTGTGAACGATGACTTATCTTCTTTGTTGGCTTTGGCACTTACTTAACAAATCTTCCTTTCAAAATCCATCAAGTGCAGTACCTGCAGGAAATAAATTCAGTTCCTAAAGGAACAGTACTGTCCTTGCATTGCATGTGTATGTTCACATGCAGGTGTCATCATGCTACACAGGTGATCAAACCATTTGACAGTAAGGCACAGAAAAAGTACTTCCATCAAGTTCTGAATACCTACAGACTAATAGATTCCAGCAACAATTTTGTTCGCCCGATTCACTAGAAGAAGAGGAAAACCTTTTCTTCCTATGACCTATCATACATGACTGAGTCAACGAAGGAAGATGCAATTTCTTAATAGATACAAGTTACCAGAAAATTTAAAGGCAAACAAGAACCCTTTTTTTCCTGGAAAAAAAAAACCCAACCCTAAACAAAAGAAAAAGATCTAGGTCATGTCTCTCAGATGTCATTTGTTTCTTTAAGAAAGAAACACAACATGAATAATTAGTTCATGAATAGGCAAATACATAGCCATATATAGACATTTGGATACATTAATGCACACGAAACAGGCATAAATCAACATTTTATGTGCTTTTGACTACTCAAAGATGCCTGGTGGAGCTGAGCAGCAGTTTGACATTGAATTGAAGGTTGGGGAGAGTTCACTATTGATTCTACAAATGATGTGTATTGGTGACAGGAAAGGAAAAAGGAAGTTCATGTAACAGAATTTTGAAACAGACTATGGAGAGAGCCCAAAAATACAAATACAAAAGGCAAACCATGTTGATTGCTTGAAAAATGTATGAAACCTACACTAAAATGAACAAACACACAGCATTTAACCTACCACAATAGTATGAACAAACACTGCGTAATGCACAGTGTAGGGCAGTGCCACAAGTCTTGAAGAAAAGCAATGTCATTGAAATGGTTACCTAGTAGAAATCTCTTTCGAGAATTTCATCAGTGCTTTAATGCTAAATACCTCCGTGTTCCCTGGGAAAGGAAAGCTATGTATACGCAAGGGCTGGGGGTGGGAATTTTCTGTGAAGTACTCCCATCTGTCACCTATTAGTTACAGAGGTCGTGTTTTGAGAGTGTAAGCATGCCACCGAATGCAATATGATCTGAGTCACGGCTGTCATTGGAACTGCATTTAGTGATGTATCATGTCAATTGACATTTTGTTTTCACACAGCAGTGGGAGACAGCTTCTCAGAATGGCCAGGACATTCAAGTTAGATTGAAAAATCTGGAGCTGAACATTTACACGAACAGACTATGGGTCCAAATTAAAAGCTATCTAACTGAGATGCTCTTTAACTTCCAGAATCTAAACCCAAGACCAATAGCTCTTGTTTTCTTCTTCCTCAGCCTGTAAGAATGAAAGAGAAAAGGTTAGACCTATAGCGTTATGAATAGGTCACACTGAATTCCGAAAAGCGCTGTACCAGAATTAATCTATGGCTTCCTCCCTATTAAATCCAAGCATGAAACCTTTCTTGGTGCAACAGTCTGTATGAATGTAATATGTTTGTCACAGGTAACATAAATGCATCATTAGACAAATGTTACAAGTTAAATGATAGAAAAAAATCAAGCAGCATAAAAAGAACATAAAAGTCATTATTTATAGCTGTAAATCACCAGGTTTCAAAAATATCATGAGGGACTGCTGAAGTCACAGCAGCTGTTTTAAATACATGAAGCCGGGAAAGGCTTGGTTAATTATTAATAAATTACTAACAAGAAGGAGAGGAGAGAAATCTGAAGAATTACATAACCAAAAGAGAACGGCGGGTGGGGGAGGAAAAAAAGGGGAGGAGCCTATTTCCATAGAGCAATTTTTAAGTAAAAGTGGCAGTTATTGCCATTTGAGTCATTACAGAATTCTGCCTATTAACATCGTCAGAGATAACAACTCCTAACATATTTTTCCTGACCCATATGTCTGCTGTTGTTTCCACCTTTGTCATGTATTACCAGCTTGCTTCAAGCAATGTGTTTTCAGCAGTCACTCAGTTCAGATGTTCAGTGCATTCAAGTCCAGCAAAATTTTGCAAAAGGTAACTGTTATGGGTTTGTGTGGCGCGGTTTTCCTTGGTGGCAGGGGAGGGGGGCTGCAGAGGCGGCCCCTTTAAGAAGTTGCTGGAAGAAGTCGCTGCCCCAAAATGTCGGACCCGCGCGCCAAAATGTCGGACCCGCCTCTAGGCGGGGAGTGACGGTGGTAGCGCCTCTGGGAAACATATTTAAGAAGGGGAACCAGTAGTGTGGGGGTTGGAAACCTGAGAGCAACATCACTGCTGGCACTGGAATCATGGAAGTGGAGGGGGAGGAGGAGGCGCCTGAGGAGGCTGATGGCCCTGCAGCCCAGGGGGGGTGAACGGTGGAGCGGAGGCTCCCGAAGGTGGCCGTAACCCCATGGTAAAAACCGCGCTGAAGCAGTGTGAG
>VYZV01038506.1:0-11485 GCA_013401275.1 Pandion haliaetus | reverse complement strand
CATCCCCGATTCCCCTGCGCCGCCGGGGGGAGGAGGTAGAAAGCATCGGTAGTGAACTGAGCCGGGAAGGCGGGAGGGGTGGGGGGAGGTTGTTCTGATGTGCAGTTTCCCTTCCTAATATCCTTGTGTTTTGTTTCTGTTTTGATTTGTAGTAAATTAAATTGATTTTGTTTCTTCCCAAGTTGAGCCTGTCTTTTGCCCGTGACCATAAGCGGGGAGTGATCCCTCCCAGTCCTCGTCTCGACCCACGAGCCTGCCTTTGTATTTTCTCCTCATCCCAACGTAGCCAGGCGAGGGGGTGGGGGGTGAGTGAGCGGCTTCGTGGTGCTTTGTTACCAGCTGAGCTGACCTGAACCACGACAGTAACAATTCCTTCAAAAAAAAAAACCCTTCTTTATTCAATTTGATATTTACCTTTTAAACAACCTTCTTCTGGGTGAGTCCACTTGGGCCCCCTTAGCCATATGAAAATACCCTCCAGGCAAGATACATGCAACTAAAAAATATGGAACAGCTGTTTCTCAGTTGACACACACAAGAGAGGTAGGATTCAGGTCTTCTTGCCACCTTGATAAGTCACTCAAACATCCTTTGCTGATGAGGCAAGCATCAGTGAACTGGCAGAGAAAAGCCAGTGCCTGGAGCTCCCCAGGCCAGATCCTCAGTGCTGCTGAGCTGCCCACTGCCACCAGCTCCATCCAACAGGTCTTACACTGGTGACTTATTGACACCAGACAGTCCTTAAATTAACCTCTCTGCTTTCTTTCTTTATACAAGTCTCATGTAAGTGTTTTCCCTCTTGGATCCTCACACACCCGATGATCCTGTTCCAACCACCCTCCGTCTGTAAACTTATCATCCTTATCTCTCTACAGACTTTCTTTCTGCTCGTCCTCACACCCTCTTAGTGTTCTCACTTCTCTGAAACAGGGTTGTGCAGCTGGGTGGGATCAGAGCTGGATCCTCATCTACTAGGGATCCCATCTCAACAGGAAGGGTTACTGTGAGCCAGGGCTTCTCGTCAGGACCAGGCACCTACCCTCAGAATGCAGCACATTTTTCTTAATGGTGCCAGTGGACACATATCCAGATGTTTGCTTCCAGAAACCCTATCTGCAATTTTCTTCAGCAGCTTAGGGGAAGTCAAAGACTTGGGAGCAACAGGAGAATCCCCTGGTAACAGAATATGAAGTGACAGAAATCAGGCTGGACTGCACAATGTTTTTACTGAGACAGGATGACCCCAGAGCTTGAATTCAGGTTTTAGGAACTGCAAAATGAATGCTGCAGAAAAAAAGGCAAAAGTTTTTTGCATTATACAATGTTATTATTTACTTTACCTGGCAACCAAGACTGTATTAAAAATTCAAATGAGCTGTCTGTTTTCGATAGTTCAAATCTGTAGGAATAATACACAGTCAAGATGATTAGAGGTAGGTAGGAGTGGCTGTAGTTTCTTTCTACTGACTCATTTGACCCTCTCAACTTCCTGATTTTCTTTTTTATTTTAATGCCTACACTGTCCATTTTCATGCATTTTGTGTTCTATTCTATAACAAGACTCACAAGAAACTTAAATAAGCCAAGAGGAGAGAAGAAAATCAATCGCCTGCTAAAGGTAAGATTTAAGAGCAACAAACCCAACAAGGCATACTGGTGCAAACCTAAACGTGTGAAAAGAATTCAGCAAAGCTAAAGTACTTCCATGAATTGGAGACAAATATCCAGAACTTCAGGAGTTTGTTTAAGCATCTTATTACCATTGAAATTAATGGGAAATCAGACCCTAAAAATTGCTCCATCCCTAAATCTGCAGAAGGAAAACAGGCTGGGCATAGACAACAATCTAAAACTGGTGGAATGTAGAAAATGGAGCCATTATTCAGTATGATCCCATGTGGGAGCTGCTATTTTTTTGGTTAGTGATCCCTGTGCTGTTTTAGTATTAACTAGGAAGACTTGCATAAAATCATCAGACTAAGTGCATGTGCAGACTGCCTGTGAAATCAGAGGCATGGTTTCCTTTCTCTGCCAGTGCTGCTGCTCTGAAATGTAGTTAAAAACAGATGCATTCACAAGGCAACATCCAGGATGATTTCTGCCTCTAAGGAAATGAGTAGGAAGCATCAATAGTTCCCTCTTCACAAGACTTCCAGATTCTTAAGTGGAAGGCACAGCAAAGCATTCTTGGACAAAATAAAGCCAGGAAATGAATTGTCTTGGGCTGAGTTGTCTCTTCCACCCCAGTGGAGATGTCTCAGATAAAGCACCTTATATGACACTAAACAGTTGTGTTTAAGCAGCTCAGTTCCACCTGTACCATTTTATCACTGATCTTCTCCAGGCAAGTATATTTTTCCATGATTCAGAGGAAGGCAACTTCTTTAGTTTGGGCTCAAGCTAGAAATTTCCAAAGCATTAAGACCTTCAGTTGAGAAAAGGAGAACAGACTTAGGACAAGAAGTTGTACTCAAATTTATGAGAGTGAGAGAGACAGAGAAAATCCTTTTATGACCTCTTTTTTCAAAAGCACAGTGTAGTAGTTAATCATTAAATAACAGCTCAATAGATTTCATTAATGCAGCAAAATAATTATCTGGGAAAAGTTATATAACCTCCAACAAACAAGGTCAGAGATCAAGATAGTTTTAGACATGGTCTGTAAGATTCCCTCCTGCGTGAAATAACTTCTTGGATAGAAAAACTCATCATCTTGACAGTGCTGGACACAACCAACCTATTATTTTAGCACCAATTAAGATTCCTTCATGCAGAGACTAATCAGGAAATTCATTACACAATCACATTGCTTATTCTACTTCTCTGCAACAGGTATATCCATAATTCCATTCTGAACAACCAAACTGCATCTTTATTTCAGGAAACAATTTAAAGGAGTTACTTTTTATTCTTTAGTTGAAATAAAATACCATGGGCCTATCCCAATCTGTTCCACTGACTTGTCTTTTCTCTTTTTCCTGGAATGTGTAATTACTGCCTTTTTAACAGAAGAGATACCAGGGTACAGTTAATCAAAACCATTGGTTAAGATCCAGAGAGCAGCCAAAGATCAGGATATGAATAAAGGGCTGAAGACCATGTCCTTGCAACAGCAGCTGTGAGCTTCAATTATTAACCCATCACAGATACAGCATTAAATAGATTGTTACTGTTCTCAGCAACCATAACCAAGTCACCATCACATGGCAATTGTACATGCACCTTGTCTGAAGACGGCTGCTTACCTGAGTCTACATATTACATCTTCAGGGCAAATATGGGAACAATTCTGGCACAACTTTCTATTTCTTTGGAGTGTCTCAGCTGGAGAGGTTTTATTTTCCTCTTGCTGAGATTCTGCAGTTTCTGACAGTAAGCAGTAGATTTCCCAGGTGAAATACTGCCTCTCTTAAAACCAGCCAGACTGTTGCAATCAGGTTCAGTGTGGTCAGGATTTATTCTGTTGAGCTTGGGACTTCCCATTCAAGTGTGTGCAGAATAACAGGCGCTGTTGCATATCCCAGAGCTGAAGGACCTAGAACAAGGGGGTTTTTCAGTCTTTCACAAGGCCCCTGCCAGGTTTGTGGCATCTCTGCAGGCTGCATGGATAATCCCAGTTTAAGGCTAGTGCTGTGAGCTGACAGAAAGAAATGTTTGGCTGACATGTTTTGGATGCTGTCCTGACAGTCATTTCCCACCACCTCCCCCCCCAACCGTGAGGTCCTGACAAACTGGAGCTGCCCCTTGGGCTGATGGTTTGGCCACACTGGTAAAGGGTAACATGAAAAATTCCCAAATAAATAGAAAGATTAGAGCTCCCACCACCACTCAAATTTGTGTGTTTACTTGAAGCATAAGGCCATGGGATTCAAGCTCAAGAGCAGCCACAAGAGAATTTTTAGCCTATATGTGTGACCCATTTTCTATGCCAGCCACATCAAAATCAAACCCCATCTCAGTTTGCCAGCAGCTATCCCAAAGTCTTTGAAGACCCCACATGTGACCATCAGTTTTTAAATCATGCTTGATTCCTTGAATAGATTGACATTTCTCTTGTGATGACATTTTCAAGATCAAATACAACTTCCCTGGTCAACTCTGTTATCAGATCCAATATGTTGTTACAAACTTTTATACTCTCCCACTTGAACGGTTTTACTGAATCACATTGGCTCTGGTATAACAGCATTTCCAAGCCTGTTTATTAATAACTTACTATTAAGGGGGTAGAACTGCATCCCCTTCCTCCAATGAACATCTTACAATGTTAGTTTATATATAGTTATATAGTTTAGATCAGCTAAACAACTTGTATAGCTTTGTAATTATTTTACATTAAGTCACACAATTAGTGAGCAACACAAGCAGTCTCACACTCTACAAAGTGCCAGCCCAAAAAAAGCTTCAGTACTTTGTGTAGAGCAGGACACTGTATACTTTGTCATTAAGGCAGCTGTGAGCTGGTACCACCCCTGATAAGTGCTCCACTGGTGCTGTTGGTAAACAGCTTAGGGCCAGCCCTTTTCCTTTCTGTGCTGGGAAGTAACATGTTCCTGAACGAAAAGTATTACATGCCTATCCTGAGGAAAATATTCAAGATTTTGGATCCTGGAAGGACTGAGGTTCATAGTCTAAATTGGGTGAAGGGTGAGGTGAGGGGTAGGATCTAAGAAAGCAATTCAGTTAACTAGTGCAGGTGCTAACTAATCTGAGAACTCTTTGTAAGTGGTCCACTTGTGGGTGTTTGATTTTTCCTATATTTTTGTACAGAGATACTTGGTAATCTCGGTGGACATACAGATAACAATATTTAAACTCCTGTGAGCCAAAGCTCTTCTAAGTTAAGAAAGTGCATTTCAAATAAAATCCCTCCTTTAAAACATTCCAAATATATATATATATATACACACACATATATCCAATAAATATCTCAGGGAAACACTATACTGTAGTAGTTTCTACAGCTAAAACAGTTTTGGAGTTTCTTTGGTCACTTTGGCTGAACTAATTTCATCAACTGTATTCTCTAGTGATCACTGCTACATGGAAGGGATCTGCTTCTGTCAACATCTTGCTGCACATCAAGCACAACATGGTAAGTTCTCCCTTGTCCATGATATGTGTTTTGTTGTCACTGTTCTTTTTGAGGGGGCAAGGGGAGCGGGGCTTGGGGTCTAAGTTCATCTGTAACCAAGCTCAGCTTTCTTTTTAACTCTACTTTTAACTCTACTCAGAGGTGACTGGCCATTTGCAGAATGCCAGCAGTCACTGCGTGGTGCTCTTCCAAGTCTGATGCCTCTGCTCTCAACACCCCTCTGAATGAGCTGTCCCACAAGGTGTCAACTCCACGACACAATGCATGCTGCTTCTCATCTGTCCTGGTGCACCTAATCCAGTCCTGTACAGTCCAGCAGCCTGCTGGCATTTGACATGCCTTTGCTCTGGTGTATCATGCGATGCAGAACACCCCAGGATGGGATCTCTGTTGACACCAAAAAACAATACTGCTGGTGGCAAACGTGCATCAGCTTATGGGCTACACCAGTCCTGTTTCTCCAGTCCAAGCTGTAACACCTTTTGATCAGAAGCAAGTGGCCAACGCATTTTACCTGGCAAGCAGGGGCTATTATCTGGTCCTTTCCATTCCCCTAAAGCAAAAAGTACATAAAATAAAGGTTCTAGGTTTTATATGATCATTATAATTTTTGAGTTGTCACAGTGTCTTAAAATGCAACCCTTGTATGCAGTAAATAATAATTATGCAGTAAGACAAGATGGAGAATAGCTTTAATAACATGCAAATATGTATCCATGGCAGCAAAAAGGAAGCTATTAAGATAGGTCCTGAAAGCACTTTGAAGGTACTTGGAGTTGGGGGAAATTACTTGGAGGTTTGTAACAAGTAAGTGTGTGAGGACCATTTGACTTTAAAGCATTGTGGGATCTAACTCACCCATTTTGTGCTCAAGAGACTTTATAACAAGACATTGCAATCTGCTTTATATGGCTCCATGTTTCTAAATATCACATCCAACAGCAACCAGATGAGGGTAAATACGATTAAAACAGTGTATATACATGTACACACTTACATAAAAGAGTGTGTATATATACTATATATGCTTTTATATGTAGATATACAGCACAGTTATATATCATACATATATACTAGATGTACACTATAGTGTACAGTATACCATAGTGTACATATAAATGTATACTACATGTACACTAAATATACACTATATATAATAATATGTATATTTATACTATATATATTTATAAATCTCTCACGTCTCTGACTCAAATATCTAATGCAGGATTAATATCTTACTGCCTTAGAAATACTAAGTGAAACACAGATTAACCTGTGGTTTTGTGACGACTCACAGAGAAACAGCGAGAGAAAAAAGAAAATCTATCCTCTTCCTATGATGTCTCCATTAAATAGATGAAGTGTAAGATGCAACATCAGAAGCTACTGATCACAGAGGCAGCAATCTAGTGAAGATTGTTCCGCTTCACTACCTCTTCCCTAAACTGCTGCAGCAGTGTCTCAGTAATACCTTCACAGCTAATCAGGCAAAGTGACACACAGAGCTAACAACCCTTGAAAAACTATTGCTGCCATGTTCAGCAGCTGTTGAAAAGCACAGAAAAGAAGGGAAGCCCTTGTCCCGTGTATCTGCAGTTATGATCTGTGAAACGCTGCCCTGTATCAGAGCGCAAAACCCATTGTCTGAGCAGGACGTGGAACCCAGTTCATGGCGGAGCCCAGCTGAAGTGCAGCACTTGGAAAGTCCTCTGACCTGAGAGGAGCATAGCACCGTTCCCTCCTGGAGAAACATACCGAGTTTCAAACTTTAGCAGCACTGACATCTGCACTACTTCTACCCACTGTGGGCAAAACACTGCTGCTCACTTCATCTGCCTGAACCTTCTTGCTCATTCCTTCACCATCTCTGACTTTCTGGCCCGAGCAGACAGTATTGATTCAACCCACAAAGCTCTAAACAAAAAAAAGCTGATTTTCCAATTGTTCCTCCCTTCAGCACTGCAGCTCTCCTGGATACAGAAGACAGGCAAGTGCACCTTCTCAGAAGTTCTACATTATAATCTTGCATGTGAATGTCATTCCCTGTATAGTCCTTCAATAAGCTAGAATTGTTGATGGACTCAGTGTAACTGGTACTAAGTATAGGTCCTAGATCCAATACAAAGACAAGGCGATTAATCTTTTGCAATGAGCCAGGAATGCCACTTCCCTAATGCTGTTTATGATTCATCATAGTGGTTTACTACATTAAGCTGACGACTGATTTGTGAAACTGCAGTGGCCAACTAGTAACCTGGAGAGACAGACTCTACCTGTTGTAGAGATGTGTATTTCAATGGCATTTCCTGAACGCCATCTAATATCTCCTCCCTAAAACATGTGCAAAGAAACAGGATTCATTTTTTTATGGCTGTAAAACATGGAAGCATCTATGTTGAGGACAGTAGTAAAGCATGTACTTAAATCCCATCAATCAGGTGCTGTTCTGTATAAGAACACACAAACTTTACCTAAGCCACAGCCCAGTTCCTCCCTATTCGCATGCAGCCTCTTACATGCAAACACATTCATTATGTTCTTCATCTGAAACAGGTTAGACTTGGACCTCAAGCGAACACTACCTCTTTATCAAGGCACAGATATCGTAATAACTATTCTGTTTGTTAAAACAGTCTAAAAATTATCAACGATTTTGACTGCTAACAACTACCCTGTATTGTCAAAACCTTATTTCAAGTATATGTATTTTTGTCTGGATTTCCCTGAATTAGCACTTCAGTCTGGATCAGGAGTTTACTCCTAAAGTATGTTTTTGACCATACTGTTTCACCTCATGTAGTGGATCACCCAAACTGGACACCTTTTGGAGGAGATGAAGGATGAAGCTGTCCCGTAAAAGCAGTCAGCTGAAGAAGCCACATGAGAATTAGTTGAGAATAACTACACTGAAAAATAAGTAAGGTGGGTATCTTCAGAAACAACAGTTCCACCCTACAAATTAATTTCTTTGGAAACATGTACCTTGTAAAGGCAGTCTCCAGTTTATCTGCATTTCCCGTTGGAGTGCCTCGCCAAACCCCCTGGAAAAATCAAGTCATATCTGAACAGCATTGTGGCAGGTAGATCTCAGCAAAGACAAGTCACTGGAATAATCTGAACTGGCAGCTGTGCCTATACTTAACTACATGAATTCCTCAGGATCATACCTGAAGCCTCTACCAAAACTGAAATAAACTCCTGAACTCCATCACATTGTCTGGAACAGCAGATAGTCCTTAACATATGGTAAGACTTTTCTGGCAATTGACACCCTACTTGTCCCAGATAAACAGAACTATTTAGTAAGGATTTTCTTTATATTCTATCAGGGTATTTGAACATGTTTCTTCATGAAGTTAATGAATTTATACCTTTAATGGGTGGAATAGTGTAGCTGGATTTGCATTACAACTCTGGCTTAAAAATACAGATTTGGATGCAAAATGGGCACTTGCTCTGGCCCCTTAAAGGCCAGGGAGCCCTGATGCCACCCACTGGACTGATCATCCCTTAAAACATTTGGACTGTCAATTACTTTTCCATAACAGTAGTTCCAGGGGATGTTTGCAGCACGACTGCTGGAAACTTTCATTGAGCAGGGATATGTTACTTCTAGTTGGTTTGGCTACAAGGTAAATTTATGCTTTACAAATCTGATTCACATCTGCCCTGCTTGATTTAATCACTAATGCAAAGACAGCTGCTTACCATAGTTGACTTAACTCCAGCTACAGGTTTTATCTGCTAAAGTAGTAATTATATGTCTTTGAAAAAAGCATGGAGGGAAACAATTATACAGATGGAGAGGGAATACTTTCCAGCTGAAATTCAGATTTATTTTCCCACATCACCTACCTTAGAAGCCTATCAATAAAGCATAGAATACATATGCTACTTCTTTCTAGAACTGAGCTTGGCTTTAAACGTTAGCAATCTTTCATACTGTCTGCTGCTTGCTTTCAGCTCACCTCATCTCTTGTCTGAATGCCACAGCATCATGTCAAGACAGTTTCTTGGGGTAACTGCACTTCTCAAAAGACACCTCCTTTTGCTTTATTTTGGTGTTTTCCCTGATTAATTGTAGCAGGGCTTTAGAAATCAAAATGAATAAATCTGAATCTCTGGTGTGTCTGTAAGATGTGTGGAAGACAAAGTTTGCTGTTTAATGAAAACAGAAAGGAGATTGCTTAGCAGATCTCCCCACTGATTCATAAGTGATCGAGTACAATTTTCCAAGATTACCTGTTGTCAGCAGAAATACTTAGGCGGGAAATTTCTCGACCTCTCTGAGCCATGCTTTATTCAGGTGCACTGTAAGCACTAGAAGAGTGATTATAGAGCACCAGAAAGGCAAGCCCAAGCCTTCCTGCTCTTTTCCTGAGACAGGGTATCAGAGTGTGTGGCTCCTGAATTTTTCAGTCAGATACCTTTGCTTGTCCTCACTTTCTGGGTTGTCAGCAACCACACATAGCACCACTTATGCAGTGTTCTATGATCTTTCACACACTTCCACCCTCCTTTTTTGGGAACCACATGGGTCGTTGACAAGGATTCTGTCTCTTCCAGCTTCCACCTCCCTCCTGCCAAGCACATTTTCCTAATTAAGTAATGCTGGGCAGTGTACACAAGCAAATAATTACCCACACAATTTTGATGCAAGCAAGTTTAAGACCACATCCACAGTGGTGAGGAAGTCGGGTTTAATCATCTCTACTAAAATGTGTGAAGTGTGGGTTTGACAATAGGTTTTGGTCAACAGACCATATAATTTCATTGTGTGGTTGGCTTTCCTGGGCCAGACCTTGAGCCCAGGTCAAGCTTTAATAAAAGGCACAGCTTTTTTGACAAAATGGAGGGCCATCTCCCTATTTCTGACCCTTCTTCCCTGCTCTGATCCCTCCTCACAGATGAAGACTGCATTGCCCATCATTTTGAGACTTCACTGCATTGAAGACACAGCCTCAAAGACATCCTTAGCTATCTTTGGGGACTGAATACAATTAACAGGGAGGATGTGTGACTTCCCAAAGACTCAGCAGCAAATAGGTTAAGGAAAATGAGTTTGGCCCTCCAGCTCTTGAGGTTATTTTGTATTCTGTTGCTTCTGATGCTTAAGCATGTATCATTCTCACCTGGCCTTAGCACTTCACCCAGCAGCTGGCCATTGCAACCCGCTTGACTAAACTTTTAGCTACAGCAATGTTCCTGGGATTTTGATTAATACTTAATTCCTGTGGCAAAAAGTGAATCAAGGAAAAATTTCTCCTGCACGTGAGTGAAGTCGTACCCAATGCTAATGGAGCAGCATTTGAAACCAAAGGGGGAACCAAGTGCCTCAGGCCATTTCATCATCCGAGGCACACAGGTGTAAATATGAAATGTCTCTGATCTAGATTAATAGGCATCACAGGTATGTAAATGAACTCTGAGTTTGGCACACTATAGAACTTACTTGTTCTTAGATCTTAAAATATCCTGAAGTGTGACTTTACAACACAGAAACAACTGTTCTTAATCCCCTACAAAAACTCCATGTCCTTTTAAAATAAAGCTAATTAGGAGGGAAACCTTGTAAATACTTTAAACTTAATATTAAACATCAGAGGTTACTTACTTGGAAAAATTCTTGCTTAAAGTTTCACTACAGATAAGAAATACTATCAGAAATCCAAAAAACGTAACTGAAGCACCAGACTGTCTTCTTATTCTTCTTAGGCTGCACTGGTGCAATTCTAGAACTCTCAGGAGTGGTAGTTTGATGTATTTAGGCACATGTGTCTTTACTTGCTTCTCCTCTTGCAGTAACTGCAGATCCTTCACAAAGAATAGCATTCAACAGCACATACTGGCTAGAATTGTACAGGGGCAACTCAACTAAATTTTACCACCTGTAATAAGCTAAATACATGCAATCTTTTGCCCGAGTATATGTGTTGTATCCTTTTTTCCTTAGGAATCCTCCCAGCTCAGGCCACATGTGGGCTTCTGGGCACAACCTCACTACTCCTCTAAACTTACATGAAAAAGATCCTCAGTGCATTTACAGTGGGTCCCCAAAACTAGGACTGTTCTCCCTAAAGAGCTACTGAATTACATAACTCTTAGTCTACAAGGCACCATCCTGCCACCCCACCCCATGAGATAAAAACAAAACACCACCACAGCCAAGATGCTGCAGAAAGGTTTCTGTGATTCTACCATAACCTACCTAAAAGTTGTTTATACATACATGCACAGACACACACACACAGAGGGGTTTTATGTGTCTCTTGGCCTTTTCACTTTCCAGCTGCAAGTTAATGGGTGTGGGAAAAATGTCAATATGTGCCACTTTAAGTACAATCTTTTATGTAACCCAGATTAAAATTTAACTGGCCTGTTTCACTATTC
>VYZV01038504.1:2077-12894 GCA_013401275.1 Pandion haliaetus | reverse complement strand
GATCCCCCTGAACCTTCACTTCTCCCCACTGAACAGTTATCTTGGCTCCTCCTCGTAATCACACATATCCTCCAATGCCTTCCTCATCTTTGTGGCCCTTTTCAGGCCTTGCTCCAGTATGCCTATGTCTGTTGTACTGAGGAGCCCAGAACTGGACACAACATTTAATGTGGGCTGCAATGAAGAAAACAGTTGGTTTGCTAAGTGTTTTAATGAACTGTACCTTATTTCTGCTAGGAATCATGAGAACGTCTTTGGACAACATGAAGAGAATGTAGCTGAAGTCTGAAGGACAATGTATTTCACTGTTGACTCATCTATCATGTCAGACAGGCATATTAAGGATATGATCCTGTATTTTTATGAGTGAGTTTTAAAGTTTAATGAAATAGACTAATATTTAAAATGAACTATTGAAATCTAAGTGGCAGTACTAATAATGATCCAGGTTACATAATTTTGTCAAATTAATACGTTTTGTCTTTTTTATTTTTATTACTTTCCTTGCCTCTTGGCAATGTTTTCCCCAATGTAGAGGTGATCAAGTCACCTGTAAAATTTCTCATACTGAGGTTTACTCCGAAAAGCTTGCCCTAATTAATGAAAGAATTTTTCTTCATTTAGGAGTTGTTCACAGGTAAGAGAAATTATGAAAAATTTAGTATGGCCGGTAAAATTGCTCAATCTGGCATTTTATTCTCTTTATTCATAGGTCATTTGCATAGCACGCATCAGTTTATGATACTCCACTCTGATTATATAAGGAATATATGAAGAACAACCCGTTATCAAAAGCAGGATTTTTTCAAGCTTCTGGGTTAACACTCCTTAAAATGTATATTTAATTTTCTCCTATGGATGTGGCCTCAGTGTAGTCAATCATACATTAACTGAGTTCATGCTTCCAGACAGCTGGAACCACAAGTTCAACTAATATGCAATCATATCATACTGAGCAAGAGGACATGACCTTGTGTATCAAGATTTAACATTATTTAATAATAATTGTTCTGATTTCCCAGAACATTGTTGTAGGCCTTGTTTTACTTTAAGAAATGGATGTCCTAGTAAACTACAGCTTTAATGCAAAAATTAATGTACAAGGCTATAGAAATCAATGAAGAGATTGTCACAGCTGCAGAGGATAGGCCAACAAGATAAAATGGGCAAGTGTTAATTAGTAAAGACAAGATTAACTGATGTTTCAAGTGTAAAACAGAATTTAAAATTATATTTTAATAGATAGATGATATAAGTTCAGCCAGCTTTCTTCTTGAATCAACTGTTTCTACTAATTATTATTTGCTTTTGATCATGTTCAGTCTGTAAACAAAAAAAATAGGGTAAGTCACATGGTAAGCTTGTAGTGTATCACTAGAAAAATAAAATAAAATGAAAGAAATGAATTCTACCTATTTAGATAAAATTCTTCATTTCCCAGGAAGTTAATGGAAGTTGATTTCTGTCATGCTTAGAAATATTCCATCTAAGTCAGAGATGATAAAATATCTTTTCCTTTATGTTTAAGATTCTTCCTTGAATTATTAAAGGATCAGAATCTTTACACTTCAGAGTCCTCTTTGGGAAAGCCTTTGCAACCCCAAAATCTTACAGGGATTAGAAAAAAATGTCCTTCTCACTTATCCTAACTTCAAAATGACTCAAAATACTCTTTCTTGGTCTTTCTAAGCAACTGTTCCATTCAGATCTATCCATATGTTGAAAGTGTTTATCTGGCAGCAGAAATGTTCCTGAAAGCTACAAATAAAAAACAACATTGCACTGAACTTTGTTATGTTATTTTCCCATATCTCTCAGGGCCTATGCTTGTTTAGAACTTGGTATGTTTTCTGCTTCCATATTGATAACAATATTTAAAGAGTTCAGAACTGCAGACTGCAAAACAGCACATTATTTACCATAGAAAATTTTACTTTCCTATTTGTAGAAACTATATTATAAATTCAGCATGTTTTAGTCTTTAAATATGGTGCTCTCTCTCTTGCTTTACATAGAACCTGCTGTTCAAGGCCTTACAGACTAAGCTTTTCTGTTAAATTAATTCTTTAGTTTGGAACCGGATTTTTACAACCATGTTAACATATTCTTTTTTTTCTTTTTAATCAGTTTTGTGAAACATTGAAAAAACACTAAAGCTTTTAATACATTATCTTATATTGGTTTCGGACAATTTATTTCTCTTTGGAGAGAATGAACGTAAGTGCAATTGTTGGAGCTTTTAGCCTCAGCAGCAGCTGTGGGGATGCATTTCTTCTCCATCTCCTCCATATACTGCACATGTAGCATAAAAAAGAAGAATATAGAATGATAGAATCATTTAGGCTGGAAAAGACCTTTAAGATCATTGAGTCCAACTATCAACCATGCCCACTAAACCATGTCATGAAGTGCCCTGTCTACATGCTTTCTGAATACCTCCAGGGATGATGCCTCCACCACTTCCCTGGGCAGCCTGTTCCAATGCCTGACAACCCTTTCAGTAAAGACATTTTTTACTAATATCCAAGCTAAACCTCCCCTGCCACAACTGGAGTCCATCTCCTCTTGTCCTATCACCAGCCGCCTGAGAGAAGAGACCAGCACCCACCTCACTACAACCTCCTTTCAGGCAGTTGTAGAGAGCGAGAAGGTCTTCCCTCAGCCTCCTTTTCTCCAGGCTAAACAATCCCACTTCCCTTAGCCGCTCCTCACAAGACTTGTGCTCCAGGCCCCTCACCAGCTTTGTTGCCTTTCTCTGGACACGCTCCAGCACTTCAATGCCTTTCCTGTAGCGAGGGGCCCAAAACTGAACACAGTACTCAAGGTGCAGCCTCCCCAGTGCTGAGTACAGGGGGATGATCACTTCCCTGCTCCTGCTGGCCACACTGTTTCTGATACATAGATATAATATATGCAGCTCAACTCCAGTCTTTTATTCTCAACATCACAGCTGGGTCAGTGATTTTTTACTGTGGCTCATGTTGAGTTTGTGGTTAAGTCTAGGCATCTCCTCAAAGTGCCTTGCCTCAGTCATCCATCATTCCCTCTTAGATGCAAGCAGTTTTACTACATCCACATTTCTTGCCATGATTTCCTTATACACAGGCAGTGGAGAACGCAGTTTGAACATGGCCCAAGCATTCCTCCTGTTCCTGGGGTTTATGCTACTATAAAAGAGGCATGGCATATACTTCCCTTTGAGTTCCCCTCAGTCAGCTGGCTGAATCAAGCTGCTTTTCTGTGTTTTCTGTTGCGTAAAACTTTCATTTTTATTTCTTTGCTACTGAGACCTCTTTCTACATCTTAAATATTTTATCAGAACAGTTTGTTATTGCTGCCAGTATAGACTTCTGAGATGAGATTTTTACAGACATCTACTGCTGTTTGAAATCCTCTAGTGTATCCTACCTGTCCTCCAGCTGCTGCTCCAGAGTGACATGAGGCTCCAAAAGTCCCGTGGCCCCCCCTGTTATGTGTCTCAGATTCCATAGGTATCTGAAAGGGCACTAGATGCCAGTGATTAGGCAGCTATGATTTGTATGTGTGCTTGTTAGTAAGTTGTGGAGTTCATTCTGAGATCTGAGCCAACACAACCTATTACAGACATTGTCTACTTTGATCACCCTCAAAATTCTCCTTACCTGTTATTATAGTACTTTTGGCTCCCATACATGGACTCCAGACTCCTGCAAGTTCACTTCCAGATGCGTAGATCAAAAAGACCTTATTCCGGAGGAAGTTTCTAGAACTGATCTTACAGGAAGCAGGTTGTACAACAGTTACTTTCCGGGCATAGAAGGATCAAACTTGGAGTCCAATTATGGATTTTAGAAATTGGCATGCTTTTCAAAATAACATGGTTTCATAAGATAAATTAGTTTACATCTGTGGACTTTCAAGACGCTTATTCTCATGATGTTTCTGTCAGATCTTTCATTTAACTCTCTACACTGAAAGAGGACTGGGGAGTTAAGGTAAGCACTGAGCATCCTTAGAGAAGGACTCCAGAGCTCTTTAATCCCATGTTGGTCCATGTAGAAGCCATTAGAATCAACAGTGGCTTGCCTTACCTTTGAAGATCGTGATGGACAATACATGTGACCCAGTTTCAGAACTGAAATCTTACTTCTTTTCATATAATGGCTTGGATGTTGCGTGGCTCTGAGAGTTAAAATATGATGGATCTTCTATGGTTAGATACATCCTTACAAATGACAGCATTCAGTCTAAATAGTCAAGGTTCATAGCTTTGCTTATGACACAGTGATTAACTTGTCTGCTTGTCATGCTACATTGTTTATTGGATCTGAAGATTTTTATTAGTTTAGTCAGAATTAATCTGATGGTTATTTTACTCAGCTTCCTCATTTTATACATTTTTGCGCAGTCTCATGTTCTGCAACTGATAGGCTTAGGATAAATATTGCAAGACTTTTTCCCCTAGTTAAAAAATCTGGTACCATAATAGGATTTAAATTGAGTGCTAATTTTCTTAATGGGAAAACCCTAGACAACGTGTTCTTTCTGTTGTTTGTTTTTGATAGCAACTACTTTATCTAGGAGACAAAGGAAGGTTCAAACTCTAACATCTGAACTGTTATTCTCTCTCTTTTTATTTAAAGAAAATGGTTACTCTTAGAACTTGTACCACGATTTCATGCAGCTAGTATCAATTTCATTTAATTTGAGAAACTAATTTGACTGTATTTTTTCCAAAGCCACGCAGATTAGATTCACAGTTAAAATTGCTTAGTGCATCCTGGTTGTCAGATCTGCTTTATCCTTTTATATTGACAGAAGTTCTTTTAAAGAGATCATTTTTACGTATCTGTTGCCAAAGAACCTAAAGGTCCTAGAGGATTGTTTGTTGCTGAATAATTGATGGTGAGATGTGTTATGGGGTAGCTAACTAAGACCATCCTCTTTTAATTAGGGCTCATTCAACCACAACTCAAGACAATCAGAGTGATATAGCATTAGTTGACATCTACAGGGTTCCTGTAAGAAATGTGATCTTGCTGAATGTTTGTGTTGCCTTTCAGAGAGAGTCCATCTTTATTAAACTATGGCCTTGGAGCCTGCATATTAGAGAATTGCCTGTCTGCACATGTCAGTGTTGTGGGGCACTGTTTCAGTGAGGATGTATGTATTTACAAACCATTTTCCTACCCTCTCTGTGAGAATACTAATGGAAGGAATAACAAATTCTATCCCTAAGATGCAAAAGTGAGAGAGAGAAGGGCTTGCTCCTATCAGGTTATCCCTCAAGCCACTGAGTGTTTTTCCTCTGGTGTTTCCAATCTGACTACTTTGGACAGCCAGATGGGCAAAAGTGAGGAAAAAACCTAACTTGTGGGTTGAGATAAAGACAGTTTAGTATGCATCCCTGCCAAACGACAAAAAATCCCCAAGTGATACAAAAGCAGTCACTTGCCACCAGCAGACCAGTGTCCAGCCAGTCCCCAGGCAACTCCCACCTTGGAAAAACTCCTTTCCAGCTTTTATTGCTGAGCATGATGTCATATGGTATGGAACATTCCTTTGGTCAATTTGGGTCAGCTGTCCTGGCTGTGTCCCCTCCTAGTTTCTTGCCCATCCCCAGCCTACTCACTGGGGTGAGAAACAGAGGAGGCCTTGTTCGCTGTGCAAACACTGTTCAGCAACATCTGAACCACTGTTGTGTTATCAACACTGATTTGCTCACCAGTCTAAAACATAGCTCCATACAGGCTGCTATGAAGTAAATTAAGTCTAACCCAACCAGACCTAGTATGGATGTCCTTTGAGTATTTCCCTTTTTCAGAACAGAGTGCGCATGCTTAGTGTGTTTTAGAAAGAATCAGAGCTTGTAAGTTTTTCATTATTTCTTCCTTTCTCCATTGGTTTCTCTTTCTCTAATACTTTGTCCACTAGAATTATGAGATCTTCCTTGGAACTTCTCTTGCTGGAGAATTTCAGCATGTATGCTGACTTACCCTGCCATTGGGAAGCAGGACACATTAATTAGCACTGCGTTTGAGGCAGCATTAGACCCTCTCAGTACTGTTATTATGGGCTTGCCTTCCACACTTTGGATAGCTTTACCAAATAATCTCACCATTTTAGAACAAACCTTTCTTCCTAAAGCTTCAGTCTAATAGTGGGTAGCCATTCCCAGATCCTTCAGTCGGGGTCTGTTTTTATAGTCTCCAACCTGTCCCTGAAGATTCTCACGGTGGCAGCACCTTCAAAAAGAGCTCAGCAGTCTCAACCCTATAAAGGTTGGGACTTATTCAGAAAGGTCTATGTTTCTCTTTGTTGTGTCAGTTTAGGATGTCAAACAGGCTTTCAGGGTGCATTGTGGTACTCCTACAATCTGATAATTACAGAACTTCTAATGAAATGGCCTATATAGAAAGTGGATTACTTATATCAAGAGTGCTGCTTCAAACAGCCCTGAATGAAGCAGATATTGTGACCTGGTTCGTGACACTGCAAATGGTGGTGAATCAAACCACTTGGTAATCCAAGGGGTTCATAGTGCTTCATGGTAATCCAAGAAACTGCTGTTTTGAGGCCAGTCAGTAATACTGAATGTTCATAAAGGTCATGACAGCTGTTTTTGCATGCCTCCAGAGAAAAAAAGTTATCCTTTTCCCATAGCTAGGGATTTGGTGAGTAAAAGTGGTTCTTGTGATCAGGCTTCAAGCAGTCTGGACAGCTTTGAGAGTGTTCAGTCCATAGGGACTAGTTTATAGAAGTTGCATCTCGGAATTCACTGGGGTGAACTGGACATAGCTTTTGCCTATAAACATAGAAAGTTTATCTTTCTAACAATCATTTTAACTCCTTGTGTTGTCAGTCCCTTCATTTGTCTGTCCTCAGACAACTTTAAGTGCTTGTCTGACTGCTCTGAAACTCATGCTCCTTTGCACCCAGGTTACTCTTTTGCTTGACTGCATATATGTATATATCAAACACAGCTTCACGCCTACGAATCAGGATGTTACTGTGAATCTCCATTCTGGATGTGATCCTTACAGTGGTTATAGAGCCTGGTTAGCATTTGTAAAAAGTCTTCTTCGAGGTGTATATTCCACCAGGATTTAATATGCACTACTACCTCCCTGCAGTGTCAACTGTGGTGCTGGTCTGTATTGCTCAATCAATGTAAAGCCTCATTTACACTTCAAAGTTTTTGAGCTGTGAATGGTTTGGAAAACGTGCTAGAACCCTCACCCCTATGTCATAATTTTTAAGTGATGATTACCAGTACTACTAGTAGGAGACAGACCTCCCCTTCTGTCAGGAGATGATGTATCTCTGTCACATATCACCAGGTTATCTGCCTTGAAGTTTAAGAGCTTATGTTGAAAATTTGTGAATTTTCAGACAGTCTTGCCTTAATTGGGAAATATGAATTGCTATGCCTGAGGTGAACTTCTTACAGAAGCCCTTATATGTCCTAAGTTGTACTCATATTTTAATGAATACTAGAGTGGCACTATGTGTGTAGGAGGTGGGATGGTAGCTTACCCATGGTAGAACTGTTGCAGTACCACTAAATGGCTCTGGCTTGGGTAAGAGGGAATATGCATGTACTGTATGAATGGATAATACATTTAATAGAACTACTTTCTTACAGAGAATATGCAGCTGTGAGGAATGAATTGTCCCTTCAGAGGAAGACTGAGCGATTTACCTTCTAAATGAGGCACATAAAATCATCAGAGATGAATGCTGGCCTCTGTTGCAAAGCGAAATGTTTAAGCATACAGTTCACTGGTAACTTTGTTGGTGGTGTTAGACTGTACAGGTTCAGAGTGAAAACACTTAGCAGAAATGGATTTTAGGATTTTAATTGTTTTCCTGTGTTTAGTATACTGTCTTCTATTTCTCAACTCACTTACTACAACAGTGACATTAATTTTATTGAAAGGTTTCTGTCTTTGGTTATAATTTAACTTTTCATGTACATGCTGTTCTTTCTTTGTTACCATTTTAAACATTATTATTTCTAATTTGTGGTGAATGACTGTTTCTGTGTCTTAAAAGTTATTGTAATTAATACTTATGAGGTCTTGCTACAGTGTGGTGTTGACTAGTCCGAACCAATTACTGTATGAAAATATATCTAAGGTATTGGATAGATAACATCTGTGCAATTTCAAAAGGCCTTTACTATTGCTATTTTCATGTTGAGTTTTGGTCGTGGTATGAAGAAGACGAAAGTATCAATAGTTTTTATCCTTATTGTAGAACTGTTTAAATTACATTGGGCAAAATGTCACTTTTCCTTTTAACCTCTCTTATTTTTGCAGCTTAATTTTAATTTTTCTACTTCACACGCAGTTCCTCAATTATTATTTTTAATGGCTAATTAACCAACAGTGCATGACTTCTGATTGCTCATTTAAATTAACTAATGAGCATGAAAGACTTCACGTGGGTTTGATGAGGAAAAGATGTTTTCAGTTGGTATGTTCTTATCAAACTTCCTCTCAGTAATGCGTAAGAGACTAATTTATTTATTTATTAAATTTAAGTGCTAGAAGAATAGATGTTAGGGTATGCAATTTTGTAATATGAAGAAATATGTACAGATATAATACAAATGACAGAACAATGAATATTATTTCTTTTTACAATTTGTAATTGAAATTCACTAGCTGTTGACAGGGACAGCAAAAGAGTATACAGGCTGCAGAATTTATTTGGATGTTTAGGTACATCCTAAAGGAGCCACCCTTGGGAATTATGATGTAGATTGGATGTTAAACACCAAATTTAATTATTTTGTTTGTTGTAATGCTCTCATATTATGGTTTTTTTGACTGTTCATTGGCAAATATTTAGGCTATTTCTGGTTGTCAGCATGCATCTCTTTTCTTTGTACCTTACTTTTGTTATCTTAGTAATGGTTTGTATTTTGGCAATTTTTTGAGTCATCCTTATGTCACCATATGACATACTTTTTTTAGGTCTTTGTTAGTTTAATGTTAAGTTTTTCTTTAAATTTTTTGCTTTGTGTTACAGTGTTAGAACTCATAAAAAGATTAAGTCATTGGGTTTTGATATTGGGCTTATGAGTAGTATACATGTATTTTATTAGTTGATGAGGGCCCTGGTTATTTCCTCAGAGGGAAATTATGTAATCAATAGTGTGAGCATGTTTCTAGCTGTAATGAAATCAGTTAAGTGATAACTTCAGCTAATTAAAATAAGAAATATACAATCAGAATGTATTATATTTATAAATTATTCAATTCTTAATGATGGGTAATTTCAATACCACCAAACAGGAAAGTTCCCATATTCATGTTTGGTAACTTAGGAGGTGGAACTGTCTTTCAACCTCTTGTAACACTAGCATTTAGACACTGTCTGATCTGAAAAAATATGCTGATTAATTATTGGATCCAAGTATAATGTTGGACTTAAATGTAGGTGATAAATGAATAATCAGCTTTCTGCTGTTTTGGAAATTCTATTAACAATTCCTGAAATTGCTTGATTTTTATACAAATACTATAATTTAGTAGTAGTAATGTTAAATTTAGCCTACATGAAGGCGATAATCATCTTGAATTGTCTGGAAATGAATTGCCATTCATCACAGAGCAGGGAGTCACAGATGTAATATGCTTGGCAAAAGATAAGCTGGTATGTTCTGTCCTAGCCAAGGTTTCTGAATGATTGTGAAAAAAACGTATATAGAAATTATACTGATCTAGCCATATACATGGGTTTAAATACTAGATTTTTAATGAAAATACTCAATCTTTTGGCCAGCTGAAGGTAAAGTAAAATATTTTTATCCACCACTATGCAAATATTACTTCCTTTAGAATCCTGAATTTGGAAAGAATTCTGAAAATTTGTGGGCAGAGACATCTGGCAGAGAGTAAAGCCATAGTGAAGCAACCTACCTCAGTCAAAATGCCCATTTTTCTTACCTGCGCTAAATCTAGTTTCAGTCACGTAATTCTTTCAGTATGACACTTTGAGCAGAGAGAAATAGTTATGTCTCAGCATGATGAAACTCACCTTCACATCTGCAAATTCCAGTCTTACACACCACAGTGTTTCAGAGTTTTCTATGGTTGCTTTCTTATATATTTTCTGTATATTGAGCAGACACATCTATTGAGCAAAACTTTTTTGTTCCTCCAAAATTTATGAACCACCTGACACTCTTTAGTAAGGTCATGCATGGATGTAGGCCAGCCAGGCTTTCTTCAAAAAGCTTTGTGATTATTTTAGTGGTTTAAAACACTACTTCTCAAGCTTACATTTAATTGAACTAATCATATGAAATTTGTCAGTCATGAAGTGTCTTTTCTAAAGCAGAAACTCTTATGAAAATACTGTTGGAAGGAACATTGCAGTGAACTAAGTTTTTATATCTATTATTAAAAATGTTTTATTAACAAAATAATTACTTTATTTAAGTCTTTAAGTACATAATTCTCTAACGATTTGTATATTGCAAGATTGCATAGGGTGCATGGGCAGAACCACCAGGAGATACTGCTTTTTTCTCTGTGTTAAATGAAGCTTTCAGGAATGGGCTTCTCGTCTGAGCCAAAACAAGTGGGAAGACATTCAGCTGCNTCTTAGGAATCCTTTCTGTCAAATGATCAAGCTTCCTTTTAAGAAAAATGTGTTGCTTTTTGTTCTGTTCCTTTGATTCCAGATTTTCATTAATCTAGTGGTTAAAATAATGATTTCAAGCCAAAATTTATTCATGGACATGTTCGCATCCAATTGTTCCAGTGACAATATTATCTTTTAGTTTTAACAGTATTTCTCCTTGTTCTTTCAGGGTTTGGTTCTTA
>VYZV01038503.1:29507-72203 GCA_013401275.1 Pandion haliaetus | reverse complement strand
CTTCAGTCCCTGGGAAAGTTATGGAACTAATACTCCTGGGGGCTATCACAAGTCAAGTGAAGCACATGATTGGGAAAAGCCAGCATGGATTCACCAAGGGCAAATCGTGCTTGACAAACCTGATCGCCTTCTACAACAAAGTAACCTGCTCAGTTGATGTGGGGTGAGCGGTGGACATGGTCTACTGGGAGTTCTCCAAGGTTTTTGATAGTTTCCCACAGCCTCCTCCTAGAGAAACTGATGCATTACAGTCTAGAAAAGTGGGCGTGGAACTTGCTGACAGGCTGCACCCAGAGGGTGGTGGAAAATAGCTCCTTTTCAAACTGGCAACCTGTCACAACTGGGGTCCTCCAGGGATTGATATTTAATCCAATGCTGTTTAGTATCTTCATAAGTGATCTGGATGATGGGATCAAGTGCACCCTGATGAAGTTTGCTGACGATATCAAGCTGAGTGGGGAAGCAGACACATCAGAAGGGAGAGCCACCCTGCAGGAAGACCTGGATAGGCTGGAAGAGGGGGCTAATGAGAACCTTATGAAGTTCAGCAAGGACAAGTGTAAGGTCTTGCACCTGGAAAAACATAATCTGGGAGTGCAGCACAGGCTGGGATCTACCCAGTTGGGGAGCAGCTCTGTGGAAGGGGACTTAGGGGTCTTGGTGGACAGCAAGCTCAATATGAACAAACAGTGTGCTGCTGCAGCAAAGAAAGCCAACAGGATGCTGGGTTGCATAAACAAGGTCATCACCAGCAGAGATAAAGAACTAATTATCTCACTCTACTCAGCGCTTGTCAGGCCACACCTCGAATACTGTGTTCAGTTTGGTCCCCGATGTACAAAAAAGATGTCAACAGGCTGGAGAGGGTCCAGAGAAGGGCCACAGAGATGACCAAAGGACTGGGAAGCCTGCCATATGAGGAAAGGTTGAGAGAACTGGGTTTGTTCAGCCTTGAGAAAAGAAGGCTTGGGCGAGGGAGACCTTACCACCATGTTCCAGTATTTAAAGGGTGGCTACAAAGAAGATGGAGACTCCCTTTTTATAAGGAGTCACATGAAAAAGACTACAGGTAATGGATAGAAGTTACTTCTGGGGACATTCTGATTGGACAGAAGAGGAAAATTTTTCACAGTGAGAATGATCAGCCTTTGGAATAATCTCCCCAGGGAAGTGGTGGATTCCCCAACATGGGACACTTTTAAAATTCAGCTGGGCAGGGTGCTGGGCCATCTTGTCTAGAGTGTGCTTTTGCCAAGAAAGGTTGGACCAGATGATCCTTGCGGTCCCTTCCAACCTCGTATTCTGTGATTTTATGAACTCATCTTTGCATTCTTAGGTTTACCTATCTGATGTTTTTCAGGGGCTAATGATTCCCATGGAGCTGGCAGGGTTCAAGCACTGTCTGGTTCAAGTACTGGTTGGCAACTGAGGACGTTGTCCTCCTTAGCTTGCGTCAGAGAAGTTTTGGGCTCCTCTGTCACTTGTCCTGGTGTATATCCTCTCTTGAAAATAAGTATCTCGTGTTCCAAATACTCTCTCTTCTTCTCACTTTGCTAATTACTATGGTTTTGCAGGTTAATTACAGAGATTTGTGGTGGTTAATTATGCGGGTTAGTTGCTCAGGAGTTGTTGACCTGGAGACATTACTTCATTGGTAATGAGTCTGAGCTTTTTTTCTTCTTTCTTTCTTTNCAGCTCCTTCTTAATCTATTGTTTTAAGTGTGGATTGGGCTTGCTGACAGGTTCAGGTCTAGTGATCTCAAGGGCTACTTCTATTAACCAAACCTGTCCTGTTTGTTTCTAGAGATGGGGTTTGAGCTTTGGGAACTAAAGGCTGCAGGTTCAGTGCCACCTTTTATAGGAGCTTCTCTAGTTTCTATTGTGTTTTATCCAGGGATTTAGGTAGATGTCACTCAGAAAAAATTCAATAGTTGTTTGAAAGCTGCAGAATAAAGTCAGGCATTGTAGCATTTGAACCTGTAATACAGGCTGTCCATGCGTTAATGTGGCTAATGGAAGAACAGAGAATCTGCAGCTTTCAGTAATAATGTAGTGCATTAGCCTGTGATTGTGTTGACTAAGCTGGCACAGTTT
Organism: Pandion haliaetus; assembly: GCA_013401275.1. Lineage (NCBI taxonomy): Eukaryota > Metazoa > Chordata > Aves > Accipitriformes > Pandionidae > Pandion > Pandion haliaetus. Next base: position 70,109 of record VYZV01038503.1, on the reverse strand, counting down.
TGCTTGAAATATTTGAAGGCAGAGCTCTGTTGACCAGTCCTGAAGTTTTTCTTTCAGCATGGCTCTGGCTCTAAGCACACCCATATGCATGGAGGCAACCCATATCCCTGCCTTGCATGTAAATCTAACACAGTAGTAACACAGAGATTGTTTTTGCCCTTTTAATATGGAGAGAAACCCACTTCAAGTCTCATACCAGCAGACTGCAGAAGTGATTAATGGTATAATTGGATCCAGCCCTTTTTTCTGCTCATTCAAGTTTTTTACACAAGGAGCCAGAATATGTAAAAATCTATAAAGGATGAGGTTTCAATTCTGCACTTTTTTTTGTGCATGAGTCAACTGCTGAGACTGGAGCTGATTAAAAATCAGAATTTATCTTTCCTCCAAATTTTTTTCAAAATTAGTATGATTGCATAAACAGAGCTGGTTTTCTCAATCTGGCTTTTCCTGATGGTAATCTGCTCCAGTGGAAATCTTCTGCCAGATCTTATTGAAGAACATATGGATCCTAAAACTGCTGTGACTGAGGAATGAGGCCGTTGTCTGGTTTTGCATTTTAAAAAAATAATGAAATTTTATAAAATCTACAACAACAAGAGGAACCACTGTTTTGGAACTTAACATCTCTCCATCCACCTCCAGTTTCAGCTCTTGGTCTGAGCAGAATTCCTGAACACTGATCTTCCTTTCTGGGTAAACAGTTTTAGCACGTATATAGCCATGTTCATCTCTCTGGAGCAAACAAAGCATCCCACAAAACTAGATTCAAGAAAAAAATAAAATTAAATAAAATAAATACATTTATTGCTTGTGATGGAAAGCTGCAGGTGTGAGACAGAGGCATATTCAAAGTCAAGATGCAAAGCCAGCTATCAGGAAGCTGAATATGCTGTCAGATAAACAAAAAACACTGTAGAAGGCAGCACATTCTTAGTAAAATTCAGAGAGATAATATTATATATAGATAATATAATATTCCAGACAAAAGGCAAGCATCCTGATATGTATCCTGCAATTGCACATGCCAAAATAAATCACGGACGTTACTTTCTTACAATGAATATACGTATCTTCTAACAGCAGTGCTGAATTTGGCTTATTGGGTGAATTCCATTCTTTTTACTTGTTCATGTGAATAGTATTTCTAACACAGTTATTTAAGCAAGTTAGAGTTTGTGGGTTTTCGCCAACTTCTGTAGCATTTCTCCCAGCACAAGTGGTCACTCGCTAAAAATCCTCCAGGGAGGGTCAGGCATTGGCAGGAAGAAGTCCCAGTTCCCACAGGGACTTGGCTGGGGCCTCAAGTTAAACAGAAATGTCACTGGTTTGCTGCAGTAAAGGAGCAAAGATGCTTCTTTCCCAACACTGACATCCCAGATGTGCTTCCCACATTATTTGAAATTCATGGAAAACAGATATTTATAGCACCATGCTCATTAATTCAAGTAGAAATGAAGTCCCAAATAGTAAGCAAATGTTTTCAACTTTCATGTGCTCAGTTGCATCAGCCTATTCTTAGCTTATTCATTCCATGTTGTGATCAAACTGGATTAAGACATTCATTCATACATAGTGACAAGTTTGACGCAGTGCCTTGAAAGGTGGAAGGATAGTTAACTGATTTCCACAGCTATCAAAGTATTTGCTTGTAATTAGCAATCAGAAGCCTGAAACAATTTTGTTGCAGCAGGGATAAACCTTTAAATAATGCTGGCGCATTTCCCAAAGCTGGCCTTATACTGGCCTGTGTGGTTAAGGAAAATGAACAGAATTAGAGATGAACCAAAGGAAAAAGTGGCACTGGAGAGAAAGGGGCAAAAATCAGGTATCTTTTGAGAAGGTGGCTATCACAGAATCGCTTTGCATTTGAATCACAGTGAGCCTTTTATTAGAGATGTGTGCTAGTTGCTTTTTAAACTGCTCTAAGAACACCCCGTACTGTTCATCATCCTCAAAAATAAACAACAAATAACATGTGAAACACGGAATCAGAGAGGCAAAGTGTTTTGCTTGCTATCTCATTGCAGGTCAGTGGTGGAAGGTGGGGGGTGGCTTGTAGATCCCCAGTTCCCACTGCTTAGGCATTACTGGCTCTTTTCAGTAGGGCCTGTCTGGAAGGGGACAGTCAGAGCAGAGCCCCAGGTGGCTTTCCTGGGGTGTTTGTGATCCTGAGAGCTCTTGCCGATGGATGGCAGGGGTGACCTGGGTGCCTCTGGCTGCTGCTGCTGAACTCGGAAATGGCAGGAAGGTGTGGCTTGGACCACTCAAGCCATCTCTTGTTTTAGAGGATGTGCATGTGCTTTGTACCCTGGAGTACAAGCTTGAAACAGCTTGTCAGGGGAGGTTTTATACAGCTGATTGCTAATTGCGATAGGAGGTTTTTCTGTGCCAGGAGGGGACTGTCTCCAGCTGACCATGGACTGCAGGGGAAAAAGGCCACCTGAGCATGCAGAACAGATTTCAGCTGAGCTCTTGAGAAACACGGGTGCTGCTCTCAACCCTGGTGCAACTGGGGGCTCTGGCATGGACCAGGAAGGTGGAGGGCTCTGCTTCAAGTCTCCAGTATGTTAGGCAAGACGACAACCGTCACCTTAAATGAGTTCTGATCTCTTCTGGACCAAGTCCATTGGTTCTTTGTCAACAGAAGACTGAATTATCTGGTGTGGCCTGAAACCTGGGTGCCAGCAGCTGGCTGGAAGTCCTCTGCCACTGAGGTATGACTTGTTCCTTTCCCTGCTGCACTTCTCATGTTAGAATACTCTTCAGATTGCTACCCTGTAATCTGCCAGCAACAGCTTTTGGAGTGAGTATTAGTGGGATTGTATTAATTGTCCCTGGTATCTCCAGGCTCAGTGCTCCTTTCTCCGCTGCTGCTTCCCTACCTGGTCTCTTCTGTAATGCCTGGTCCTTATGGAGAGGCAGCAGGAGAAGGGTACGTGATGTCCCTGTGCAGAACAGCTTGCACATTTTTGTTCCCTTAGACTGACAGGCTGCCTCGACTCCAGTAGATTAAATGTGCCTGGGACAGTTCTCAGACACTGAAGCCATCTGGCATAAACTGCCTGCATCTCTATTGCTAACCTCTTGGAGCCTCCCAAAAAGGGTGCAAATTGCTTTTCAGCAATCCACCTGTGTTAATTCCCAAATTGCACCTGGGAGTTGCTTGGGGGAGCACTAGGTCACAAGGGCCAAAACCATGCCTGTGACTGTGTTAAAAATTTAACTTTATAAAGGCCTTAGTACTAGTGCCCACGAATGGTCCTTAACACTGGTTAGTTTATTAGCGCAGAGACATGTGGTCCCTTCCCTTTTTTCTTTCGGGGACCTGTCCCACAGTCATGCCCAGTGCTCCTGAGTGCACAAGGGGCAGGAAGATGCCAACATTGTGAGGCCTTAGTGAAGAGAACAATCTTTTCTTAAAATCATGCGATTTCCTGATTTCTCTATGTGGCTCCAAGCTAGGACTAAAATCCAGAGGAAAACCTCTCCTCAAGTGTTTTGCTTACTCTCACAAGTCAGTAAGTAGTTTCATAGCATCTTTAGAGAATGGCAAAATGAAAGGACTGAAAATGAACACTGGCATCCTAAAGGCACCTTGGCTTTTTTTCAGCATCTTTTCAAGGTAGCCACTCTGGTACTTGGGTATTGGAGGCACTTGGGCAGAGCTTCTTCTTTAAAGACCCATGAATGGATAGACTATGTGTCAAAATGCAATTTAAAAATAAAAAAGGCACATAATAAAAACAATGTCATTCCCTAACTCTTAGTACCATTAAACCAGTCAGCAGGAGATGTAGAAGTCACCCAGAAAAGAAAAAGCATAATAATTTTTTTGAAGAACATAGGCTGCTAAATTACTTTGCAGCTTCCAACCATCTGCGGAGAAAAATAAAGTATGCTTATCCCTGCTTGAACTGATGAATTGAAACTGCAAAAAAAGACTGGGGTTCTGTATAGCTGGTCTGCATGTTAATTCAGAGCCTGGAGCTGGTGGACTCTGCATTGACTGAGCATAGTTAGCACAGTGTGCATGTTGAGAACTTGCCTCTGTGATATACTCTGAATAATTTCATTCTGATAGAAATGGTTGCTCAATGGCATGTACAGAGAGTAAGATCTTCAGTCTGGTTTCCTGAGGAAATGAGGTGTTACATGATCACAGTGTGTGTGCTCCTCCCCAGTAGTTTTTTGATTCAACTGCTCAGTATCAACCAGATCTGATGAAAGGTCCAACAAGCTTCATGAAAATCAGTGGCTTCATAGAGGAGAGAGACTATTTTTGTCCCTCCACCATATAAAAGGCTGCAGTATGGATTTACTCACTGGGAAACTGGGAGCACTGTGCAAAGGAGGATTAATAGGAATGCTCCAGCCAAGGGAGAAGCATCAGCGGGAGTTGATACCTTGTTAGACATCAGAGAATCTAGCCATGAGCCACTGAGCCATGGAAGACCAGACTTCGGTAGCTCCATTGCCCAGAGAGCTAATTCTGGGTTTTCTTCCTCCTTGTTTTTCTTGTTCTCTAATCTTCCAGCCAGCAGTATAATGCTATTTTAAGGGCTTTGGGTCATGAACAAATAAAGAAGATAACGGCATCCTGCTTCAGACTTCCTGGAAAGCAGCCCAGCAAAGAAATTACTAGCAAAGAAACTACCATCGAGAACTGCTTTCCTGAGGCAACAACATAATGGTGAAGCATCAGGTCTCTACATCTTCTTTTGAACCTGTGGGCATTCCTGCTGTAAGGAAAGGTTGGGCCCTTTGTGGGTGAGGAGCAGCTATTGCTGTAAGGACTGGCTATGCCATGACAGGGTTATGGACCTTTTGTAACACAGCCTGTGACTTGAGCCCTCAGGACCAGCAGATGAAAGGGAAGTGTGTGGGTTTTAGCAGGTCTTGCTCATTTTTGGAGTGAGCAGGTTATTTGTGATATCTAATGAGTTGCTATGAGGGGTGGGATTCCTTGGGCAAATGACCCCTGTCCAAAGCCCCAGGTCTATGTGACTCGTGGTGACCCAGGGGAGGCTGAGCTAACACCGACTAATGACTCCAGTGACAGCGCAAGTGGAAACGGAAAGCAAGCAGTTTCTGTAGGAGCAGTTGGGCAGAAAAAAAAAAAAATCTGTGTCCAGACTTAGCGTCCTTTGGTGCCTTTCAATAGCGTGGTTATGTGTGCAAGAATTAAAAGAAAAAGGAATGAAAACAGCTAACGAGCAATTTGAGCCACACTCACAAGATGTGATTGTACATGTGAGTGCCATTTACCTAGATACACCTTCAAATAAGGACTTCCATACTTCCTTGTTTGGCATGAGAGGAGCTCTGTGTAAGCATTCATGAAACTATCTCACTATCAACCTTTATCATCCTTCAGATTACTGCTCCTTACCATCCTTCATTCCCTTCCCTGTTTCTCTCCTGTCAGCCTGTCTATGTGTGCTGTCTCCTCTTTGGAATTTGGCTTGCGATTTCTGGTGCACAAGCTCGCTTTCTGTTCTGATTTATATAGCACATTGCACAATGGGTCAGAGCCCATACCTGATGGAAATACGGTATTACTTTTATAATAGTCATACTTCACACACACACACACACACTCCTTTTTTTTGAAATGAAAAGAGAAATGTGAACTCTCTGGGATTTTGATAAAGAATTTTCCATGTAGAGTTGCTTGTGGGTTTTTGTTTTATTTTGTGGGCTTTTTTTCCCCAACTACAAGGGACTTTTATCCAGAATTTTACGGTGTTTCTCTTTTTCCCTGGGCCTGCTTGGAATTTGGCTAGCACTTTATCAGGTCCGGGGTCCTGTTCCTGCCTTATTTCTTGAATCTTTTTTAACATTTGTATCATTTTTGGTAGTAACTTGCCTAATTCCATCCCCACTGTATCCATATGGTAGCATCCTCTCCCACTTCAAACAGATAGCTTAGATAATAGCAGCAGCATTTTACTCTCGATGCACAGACTTGATTCTTTTTGCCACAGGGAGTTATGTGCTTGGGTTCATCCAACCTTAGTGACAAATTTAAGTGAGAAGGCTGGTCCCCTGCAGGCTCTCTTTATAGTCAGTGGGGTTTGATGGACATGCCTCAAAGTAATTTTTCCTACCTGATATATGAAACATTTTCCACAAGCATCTGCCCCAGAGCTTTCAGCCTTGGCCTAGGCAGTGTCAGTGTTTGGCCATTGCATTTCTTGTGCTTAAAAAGGTTGCAGAACACTCATATATTAGGAAAATAGACTAGTGACATTACTGCTGGTTTGATTTCTTTCATAATAAGAAATAAGGGATTTGGTAATGTGTTTTTCTTATGTATTGTTTGTGTTTTATGACTACCTTGCTGCAGTTTATTTGGCTAACTGTATATTTAACAAACTTAAAAACAAGGTCAATATATCAACAAATATATCATTAATCGGGATACACGAGTTACAAATGAAGAAGCACAAACCAAGATGTTTGGAGTCACCTGAAGTGTAGTGAAAAAGAAAGCTTGTGAGAGCCAATCACCCAGGGTAGAGACTGGCTAGCTGACACAAGGTGCTGATGATGGAGCAGGGCGATTACGGTGTTGGATTGAAACTCTACCTTGGCAGATGGGCTGTAGTTTGACCTCTTTTGGGGAGGCCATAGCTGAACTCGTTGAGAGAAACCATTCTCAGGCATAGACTGTATTTAGAGGTAGCTGCACTCCCAACTTAGTGCCTTGAGTCAAGAGCCAAAAGTCAGGTGGGATGGCTCTGGATCATTTTTTATCTATTTGTACACATGCAAAAACTAAGAGGCATGTCTTATGACTTTTGTGTGAGGCATCCATTCCCTACTTTGCATCCCATATTTCTAAAACCTATTGAGTATGTCTGGGATGCAAGGAAGACAGAATCTGCCAATTTATCAAGAGAATTAATGTTTCATTTAAGTTATTCCATTGTTGTTTAATGCATTCATCGTCACGTTACTCCTGGAAGGCAGGGAAATCCTCCTTGCCCCTTTCTGCAATTGGAAACTGGCATGAAGAAGTTCTTTGTCCAAGGTATTTCAGGAGGCCTCTGCTGGAAGGAGGCTTGGACCAAGGTCTGAGGCTCACTTCTGAATCTGTTTAAGATGAGATCTCACTTGGGATGTTTACTGATGGGTTGTGACTGGCTACAAAGGTGGGTTACTTTTGAAAAGGACAGATTCGGGACTTTGAAACAGCTTCTATTGTAACCTCAGATGGTGGACACAAGGATGGTTAGGAGGTGTTTGTTCATTGATTTCAAGAAGGGGCAAGAATTTAATAAATAACCAAACTTTGGGGCTGACAGGCCTCAATAGGATTTTTTTTTTATGAATAATACCCAATGTTCAGACTAACATCTGTCAGCTTTTGTCTGTTGCTGTTTGTGAGCTTCTCATCCAAACTCTTTGTGTAGTTAACAATTTAAATTTTGCAGGCTTGCTGTTCACTTTGTTTTGCTCTGCACTGCATTCTTTGAAAAAGCATGGGAGCTTTCCTTGGTATGATAACCAAGACTAGTTATAATATACCCAGAGAGGTCTTATCACTCCCTTACAGTGTATAGCAATTATAGTAGTGCTTTTGATTTATATTGTATTCCCCTAGCAACCACACATTTTGTTTGCCACCCTCATTTGAGCTGCATATTGGATGAACAGCTTTGGGATTTTTTTCTCACAGTAAAAGTCCTTAATCTCTTAAACAGCTCCAAATCACTTCCTTGGTCAGTGTACTAAAACTTCTCATTTTTATCCTGGTTTTTCTTTTATTATTATCACTGCTTCCCCCTCCCCGCCAACCTGTTACTTTCTTAGGTTTTTGCATAAACTTTAAGCTTGACCACTTTATTGATTTGATACCTGGCTGTACCTTTTTTTTTTAGATTTGAGAGGTTGATATAGGTACTCTGTGTCTACTCCAAGTTCATATTTGCAAACTTACCAACCCTATCCAAGTCTTCTGTGCAGAGTGAATGCTGGCAGCTGGGACATATTTACTCCATCCACAATAGTTCCACTGTTTGTGCTGCTGTTGAATTTCTGTTGTGAATGCCTTCAAGGGAGGATAGCATTTTCCCCCTCCCACTATCCACTGGGAAGAGAAGCACTCAGAAGAGTTCATTTCTGTTGGGTGGGTGTTAATTTATTATGGTGTTCTAAATTCATGTATAAACAAATGTTAATCTGAGAACAGGCAGCTTTTATAGTGACAAAGCCATCTGTAGGGGACTGATTCTAATTTCATTTCTTGATTTCTGTTTCTATTTCTAGAACACAGCTATCACTCAGTCCATAGTCAGTGCAAAGGCAGGTGGAGGCAGCCACAGGCAGGATACAGTGGGTGTTGCGATGCAACCTGGCTGGTGCTAATATGGGAGCAGTTTTCTCATGTAAATTGCTCCAAAGGCATTCCTCCCAGTCCTGACCTCTCCATGCCATAGTTAATATCCATAGGCTCAAACTCTAAGGCTCCATCATGACAATATTTTGGCAGGCGCTAGCCCTGCAGAGGCATTAGGAGAGTAAAGAGAGCAAGTGTCAGTGTGTGAGTCAAACCTGAACTTCATTTTCCTATCACCTTCAAAGATCTAATCGCGTGCGGTGGAGAGGGCAGCCCAGGATCCTCTCATAAGCATATATTAATCATGAACTCAGGGCTTACTTCTTGCTCTCATTTATCCAGTGAGAGCTGGACCCTTTGAGCCTATTTCAGCATCAGAGCAAGCAGCAGCCTTGGTTAGGGCAGCAGATTTGAGCATCAGTGGTGCTGAGCAGAGGCATGTGTGTATGGGGAGTGTTTGGAAAGTGGGGAATGAACTTTTATTTTGTGATCCGTTCGAAACTAATGTGATTGTATCATCTTGGGAAGGTTACACGCAAATATGAAAACTACTTTTGAAAAGGCATGTTAAATGTGAAAAGCAGCAGAGAATGAAGCCTATGGGTAGAACTGGGTATTTTAGCACAGTTTCCAATCCAGGAACCTGCATCTCTGAAGTGGAAGGCTTTGAAAAATTTTCCTGCTTCTGGGTGGCTTTCAAGGAGTGTCATTTATCCCTTTACAGTGCCATTTGTAGGGCATGTCCCTTGGCTTTTTTTCAAAGAATAGTCAAAAACCAAACTTGGGTAACTTTAGCACAAGATTTAGGAGTATGTTCTCTTACCCTGCATGTTTCAGACTGTGACTATTTTGACTTTTGCAAGTGCTTTGGATGGATTCAAATACAGGATGCAAGAAAACAAGGAAATCAACTGGTAAAATGTAAAGTTAAAGCTATAGTAGGAAAACACTGAAAAATATCTATGCAGTGTAAGAAAACTAATAGTTTCTGAACTGTACCACCACATGGGTATGTGACATGAAGTCTATAAATGGCCTAGACAGACCAATCCCATTTCCCCCTCTTTGGATCTCTCTTGAAACAAATAATTTCCTTTTCATGCTGCTCATCTGTGTTTATAATTGGTGGCATTTACACCATCAGGAACAAGAGAAGTTTTGCAGTAATTTTGCTTAATTTCAATTAAAATTGAATCAACATTACACTAAATTCAAAAGACCAACCATTACCTTTACTGTTCATGGGAATACATTTTTTTCTTGTGACCTTGGCACCTCAGATAGTGCCCCAGGACATTTTCTCTCATCATCTTGGTTCAAGCAAGATGATTATGGGGAGAATTTTCTGATTTATATAACAAGAAAGGAAAATGAAACTGCATAAAAACTTTGGGCAATCTCTGGCTTAATACTAAATTACTGTTTAATATAAAAAGTATTAGCAGCGAACATATTTGTGAAAGATGGGCATGTGAGGTATTTCACCTCAGTGATGGTGCTATTCATCCCAGCTAGAAAACTTACAGAAGAAATCTCAGATGCATTGGAAATTTATTTGAAAATGTTTCCTGTGCTTCTGTGCAGAATAAGCTTTGAAACCATGTCATAGAAAACGTTTGGATCAGGTGCTACAAATTTGAAGTAACCAGCAGTAGCAAGGTCTTTAAGAGACAGTGCAACAGCCTGACAGAGTGAATAGTCCTGCAAATCTCAGAGCTTTAATTTGTAGATCGTTTCCTTGGAGAGATACCCTTTCCAGTGGGTGTTTCTGTATATTGCAGGAACTCATGCTTGACTTCTTCATGCCGGCTGATGACTGGCTTCTTTCAGCCCACACAATTTCAGTGTAGGTGTGGAGTAAGACCTAGTATTCGATAAGGTTTGGAGTAAGACCTATCTTAAATACCAGTGGACCCCTGAATAAACACATATCCCACTGTTTTGGTTGCTTCCCACTAACTGCTGACCCTGAAATTCACAGCTCAGATTAGAGAGATTAAAAACTAGGATGAAGAGGAACATCTGATGTTCAGGTGCAAAGATGCTTTTCCATCTTTCACACCCTCAGCCATTTCTGCTGCCCTTTTCTGCGTTCAGCAGGAAAAAATATGGATTTGTAAAGCATTTAGTTGTTGTATTCATCTCCAGGGTAATTGCATGTCTTTCAAGGCCCAGAAGTCCTCAGGGCTCTTTAACGCATGCTGCATCCTGGTACAGTGGAAGGATGCTAACTCAAGGTGACATATTTGCAAGGCAGTGACTATTAGTTAACTGAAGTGAGTTAGCCTTTGGCAAGAACCAGGTCATGTCAATGGTACTTTTGAAAAACCCACCCTCTGTCTCTACCAGACATAGCCTTCAGGTATAACTGTCATAGGCAGATAAAAAAAATCCTGAATATTATAAACCACTGATAATCTATAGTAGCATATGCTTTTCATTTTCATCTTTATAACTTTGATGTTTGGATGGTTTCATTAAATTTGAAGTGTTTGTGAGAGTTGAGCTTGGTGACTGGAACTGCGGGCTTTCAAGTATATATACTTGAAGAAACTTGGATTTGGCCACATTGACTTTATAAATTCCCCGGTCTGACTTCAAGCCAGGAGGCAGACTGCAAGGAGCAGTGATAGATGCCCCCTCGCTACTTCTCTGGAAAGGAGCAGACTCTTATTCCCAGTTCTGGACCTTCTGCAATGCTCAGCATAGCTGACGGTGCTGTTCTGCTGTCCTACCGAAGGATGGTGGCAGCACTCCAGGAAAATATTTTGTAATGATTGATGCTTTTCTTTGAGGACTGCGCAGAGACCCCTTGCCCTCCCTGGATGTCCACAGTGCCGTAGTCTCACCCTCCCCGTGCATAACTCAACTCAGTTGTCCCGTGAAGAGGCTGCCCAGCTCCAGTGGCAGCCTGATGTCACCTCTGATCAATTTCTGTCCCTTCAGCTTGGTAAAAGTTATATCTGTAGGAAACTTTCTGTTTTCCTTGGGAACTCTTCCACATTGTACCGCTAATGAATTACCTGTCTTCCTTTCCATTTCCCGTAGGAGAAACCACCTTATCACCCTGACCTCTGCAAAACGTCCCCTTCTGCTTCACAGGTGCACGCTGCCTTTTCTCTCAGATGGTCTAACTGATTAAGATACTCTGTTAAATTCTGAACAGCTGTTCTTAGCTTACATTTGGTTTCAAAGATTGGTATTTCTGTGTCAGACCTGAAGAAGGCCTTTGTGTGTCCAGAAACTTGACAGTTTTTCCAACTTTATTGCTTGGTCTACTAAAAATATCCTCTCTTGCCACAAACAGAGAGGCAGAAAGAAAAAATCTGGGGGTCCTCGTCAATAGAAGGTAGTCTTCCACCCATGGCAAACTGTCAACAGAGTCTGCAATTTCGTTTTCCTTCCTAAACATTTCGCCAACTCTGAACAGCACATATCAATCTCTGAGAGACAGAGACACATACAACACACTTTCCCACCTCTGGGGAGCTATGTGCCATCTTTGCCAGAAATAATGCAGGCCTGATGGCTTATCATACACTAAATGCCTTCAGTACTTCCACATACTTTATCTGATCTTGAAAAGAATCGTGTTTTTATGCCCAGGGAAAAAAAAAATTCTAGTTCAGAATGGAGCTGTAAGCCTCCTCAGCAATATGGATTACTGAAATCACATCATCTCTGTGCTCTGCTCACTCCGCTGACTGCCTATATAGAGCAGCAAAAGGATTACGCAACTCTCTAATAGATCGGCTGTCATAACAAGACCCAAAATCAGGTGAGTTTGGTCTAAATTTGGGTTGTTGTGAATGCTTTTCAGATAGCTCTCTGTACACAACTGCAGGTGTCTTCAGTCCAAGGAAAATGGCAATTCATTAAAACTCAACAACAAGCTTTCTGATCTGCTTTTAATAGTTATATTACACATAATTACATTTAGAATTGAAATCTCTAGCAATCTCTCTTTTATAGTTTGTCTTAATTAGCATTGATCTGGACATGCTGAGCAAAAGCTAAAATTTTAGCTTTGCCTTGTTCCATTCTCCCCTTTACTAGAGTAGTTTAAAAGATCAACTTGTCAAAATGAATAAAAGACTCTTTCATATTGAGAGTTCTCATAAAAGGCCCTAAGAGCTTCTATAGAGCCATTACTGTCTATTGTGCACAGCAGATCTGTAAAATACTGACATGGGGCTATATTTAGTGCACTGAACTCTGTTAACATGATTGGGAATCAGCATGTTTTCCTGTGGAATTGGGCATCTTTAGCCCCTGTCTCCAAGAAAGCCCCGCTATTGTGTACTTTCCACTACTTTATTGCTTTGAAACAGTCTGTTTTGTGGAGGAAGAAAAAACCTAAAAATATGGGGGAAGACAGGAGGCACTGGCATTACAAGTATGAGTAAGCTTTGTGCCGTGACAGTATATATATTAAAAAGACAGCTTAAGGACAATTAATTTCTATTAAGAGTGAAAGAACTGAATGTGAAGAGACCTGAATGAGATGTGTAAAATTGCAAGAGACGGAGGAAATAGTGGGTGTCACAAAACTGCATCAGAGTGAAAAAAAAATGCACAGATGGGGATACTGAAACTTTGAAGAAGGATTGATGTGACAACAGCTGCAGGTGAATACTGAGGGGGGAGAAAAGTCATTTCTACACAAAGTACTGCAACCTTGACTTTTAAATCAGTTTACAGTGGCAGGAATGCATTGGCATGCATAGGGGAAAAAAAGAACACAGAGGATTTGTGTAAAGGTAATTAAGATAATTAATCCTGCTTTTTGGGCAGTCTTGATCACTGAAAACTGAGATTATAGGAGAAAATTATCCTTTGCTATTATTTTTGCAGTATTGTATATACAGTCTGTGGGACCCAGACTATCTCAAGGAAGACATAACAAGGCTATCTTGTACACTGTGAAATCTTGGCAGTTTTTTCAAACACCTCCCCCAGCAACCCACCCCATCATAATGCNATCAAAAAGACATTTTGTCAGCAAAGAGAAAAGTGGGTAAAAGGCCACAGAGTCCATTAAGAATTTTGCTATTATTGCCAATTTTTAAGTCATGCTCCAATACTGTGTGGAACTAAGAAATGCTAAAATAGCTAAGTTGAACTCCTCGATCTTAAAACAGAGATTAGCTTTTTATATGGCTAATAGCAATGCTCACTATTAATATATGAAACATAACGAGCATCTTGTTTTTTCCTACTTCTTTGCTTGTTTGGGGTGCAATTCATTTCTCCTAACTGAGGGCCATGAGATTTAATTTCTGTAGGTGAAATACTCACTGAAGGGATGATATTCAGGAAGAAAGAGACACCTCTCAAGGACTGCTTATCACCAGCTGAGACATTTAGGTGAAAACTGCTGGAAATGCCTATGTCTCTCCATTAACAATATCTGACATTGATGACTGAGGTTAGGGTGTCAGAGGATATGAGGTGAATGCCATCATCAGCCTTCATATTTAATCCTAGCCATCGTAATGTTACAATTATGGACTTTCAGGCTGTAGTTTATGCTGCTTTCTATGGACTTTATTCAAGCCAGGTTCATTTTTGCAAGGACACTGGCTAAACTTGAGTAACTTAGTGAACCTTGCCATTCATCCCTACAGCTTTTCTCATACCGTTCTGCTTCCTTCTTACTTCTGTTGGATGCCACTGTACTGCTGTGCTGGTGGTGAAGGACCTCCTTCAAAAGATGTGTTTGCGTTGTGGGAGTGACACAACATATTCCAGGTGTTGGATGTGCATCCTGCCTTGCAGCCAAGCTGGCCAAAGTGGGATTTGGATTTAGGAAGGGCTGAAAAGGTGGAAGCAGTCAGGCAAATAGACTGAACACAGACACAGGAATCTGGGCATAGCTGCTGGTGCAGTGCCTGTCCAGTGTCCAGAAGCAGGCACAGAATAGGAGAAGAGACTACAGCATGGCCCTAATGAAAACAAAAATCCAGATTCTTTCATAAAGGTTTTTGCCAAAAAGGGAGGTTCAGTATTGTGAGCGGAAAACTCTTCCTTTGAATTGTATTTCAGAACATTACCTTCCCACTGTGTTCCAGGAAAAAAAATAATAATTGTGATATATATTTTTCTGTGAATAAGCAGAATTATATCAGGGAAATATCTGACTGTCATCCACCAAAACAAAACATCAAAGATTGTCTAAGTACTTGGATCAAAAAGAACTTTTAATTTCTTTGGGTTTGACCTTAAAACTTCTATAATTGGTTTCTGATGCTTTTGGTAGTTCTTACCTAAATTTTCATCTTCAGTGTTGCTGTCTCTTGTCTCCCAGTATTGTTGAACTTGTAAATCAGATGATAGCTACTCGTGTAACAACTCGGCTTCATTCATTTCATGCACCAGTCACTGTGTTACTTGAAAGTAAGCAGCAAAACAGCTTATGCTTTTGCATTATCTAAACGTAGCTGTTTCAAAATGCACTCACCTACAGCATCAAGAATTTGTTCCTTTTTTACTATTGGATCAATGTATGTGCATATAGTGGAAGTAGTTGCTGCCCTGTTCAGAAAACTTGGTCGCTTTTGTTCATTTGTCCATCTCAAAAGTTGTGTCCTCAGTATAACTTGTCCTCACTGTACGGTGAAAGAGTAGAACCATATCAGTATTTTTATAGTCCAATAGCATATGGTCTGTACCCATGCAGGTTCAGGAGCTTAATCTATTTGCAGAACCTTTTACATACAGTGCTACCCCACTAATTAATTTTTTCAGGGGGTTGAATATTCCAATATTGTATGTTTTTTCATAGACAGACTATTGCTAATTGTTCTCTCTGTGGAGCAATCCGGTTTTATAAGCGCCCTTTCATGCTACCAGAATTCGAATTAATCCATGATTGCTTTCAGATTTTTTGGCATCACTACTGTCACAATGCTGTAGCCAAAGCAACCTAAATTAATTTAGGTCTACTGGCTTTAGGAGTAATTTACAGCAGTTGATGGTCTGTCCTTTATGGTTGATGCTTTTTATATGTGCTTATTTTTACTTGCTGCATTAGCTTGGCACCCAAATCGAAATAGGCAAAGTTACGTAATTTTGTCAAATTTTGCCTCATACATACCGGTCATTTGACAAATACTAGATTTGATCTAATCATCCTGTTATTTGCCTTGTTAATGTGTAAAAACAGTTTCTTTCAGTACTTCTTAGCCTGACTACAGCTATTTCTCTTGCTTGCAAGTGTTGCCACTTCTGAGAACACATTACCCCTCAAATCTACAGAGATCTTAGGAAAAACCTCTTCCTATCCTTACTGTGTTGAAAGGTGCCATGTATTTTTACTGTTTTATTTTTAACTAATTTGTAATCCATGGCATTACTTTCTTTCCCAGCCTATGAGTCTGTAGAGCCTAACACAAGCCCATTGAAGCTCTTTTGAGTCTCTTTCTATTGAATACCAGTGTCTTCCCTATAGGGTCTCCTGAGGGATTTTCTAAAAAAAAAAATAAAATATATATGTATATATAAAATTGTTATGATATTATTGTTAGTCATATCCATTCTGTTACAAAAGCACTGTATGACTCGCTTCTTACCCCTGAAACGCCTGATGTATTGAGTGTATCTGTGCTAGTGAGCTACACAGGGCAAGGGCAGGGCCTGACAGCTGCTTGTGGTTGTCCATGCTGTTAGTCTGTTAACAGAGTTGCTGGCACAGTTTTCATCTGTCGCTATTCCCCAGAAGCATTTGGGCACAGCTCCAGCCATAGCAGAGGCTAAAGACCTTTCCCAGTGGGCTGTCAGCATATGCTCCCTGTTTTGGAGGAGCAAGGGATTTCAGTGGGATGGATGGAATAATACTGCTTGGCCTCCAGAGAGGAGACCATTCAGTGGGTTATTTTATCTTTTTGTGTAGACATAAGTATGCGAGCTGGTAATGAAACAAGCAGTTCTAAGCCATGTATTTTGCATGGCTTTGTGTATCACCATGGGTTGATGCAGAAGACAATGTTGCACTTGATGCGTGAACTGGATGGTAGGGAGTTGAGCGCCTGAGGAAAGGTTGGCAGCATTGCCACTGACTTCTAGATACTGAGGCACAGAAGGAAAAAGGAATGAGTTTTGATGTCCTGTCCTTCAGTCTTTTTCTCCAGACTGCCTTCCTACTTATAGCTCAGTAGGCACAACATGTCCTGGGCTGAGATCATGATGGGGTCATCCTCCAAATGATCTATGCAGGATGTTCAATGATGCTTTTAAAACTGATGGTTGCCTTCTTAGTTAGTTGGACATTATGTGTAGGCAGTTGGCCAAGAGAAAGATGATATCCTTCACATGTATCCTTTAAGGGAAGAACCTGCTATTTCACAATTTAAGCAGAAACAATGAAGCTCACTGTTGAGTGATCCACATAAAAAAACACAACCCCAAACAAAAACCACTATATAAAAACTTCAAACAGAAAACACAACATTGCAGGGAGTTTTCAATTATTTTTTATTTGCTTAGAATTATATGATTTCACTTTCAAAGACAAAATTAAGTACGAGAGTGACGTTTAGACAAGAGACCATCCTTGCCCCAGAATAACCCTTTTTATTAAGGGCAATTGTTTTTGGTCCTTATACGCTACATCTGTTGAAAACATTTTTTGGTAGTCCCTTAAGTCAAACAAGGTGCATTTCCAATTCCCTCTGAAAGGGACTTACCTTTAAAAAAAAAAAAACCAAAAACAGGCCAATGAAACTAAAAAACAACAAATAATCCCCAACCTCCTCCCCTAAACCCTGAAAACAGAGAGAAACTGCACCCTGAGGGAAGGACTGTGTTGGGTATTTCAGAGCATGTGAAAGAGCAGAGTCCTTCTCCCCAAGATTTCTCAGCAAATCTGCCTGCCTCATAAAATGCTTTGTGTTGGAAAATGGTCTAGGGAAATGAGACATTTTGGTTCACCAGGCTCATGTTTTTGTAAAGCAGTCATTCAAGTGGCCAGAGTGTGTTTCCATTCCTTAAAATAAAAAAAAAAAAATTACAAGAAACTCTATTAATAGGTGGGTTGAGAAGTTCATGGAATAGATGTAGTTGTGCTCTTCTGTGTACACCTCCACAAAGGCATCGGCACTTATCAAGGCACAGGCCAGTGCAGTCAGGGTGTTTGACTTACCAAGAAAAGATGTCACCAAAGTGAGAGGCAGGAGGAGAGTTGCCTTCTCAGGTACCTGGAAGTGATGAACAGCCAGAAAAGAGTAATCAAGAACAGCTCCTGTCCTCCAAAGTGCCACTTATCTCCATCTCCTTCACTTGGAAATTTATGAACCACCTTACTTCACAATTTTGCTTAAATCTCCTTGAAACACTGAACGCTTGGTGTATAAAAATATGAATTAAGAAGGAAATATTAAAAAGTTGTAGGGAAATGCCATGGTTTGCTTCCCTCAAAAAAGGCTGTGCACGTTCACAAGGATGGTGCTCTTGCATTGGCTTACCTTTGTCTTTCACCTCCATTTCTTATACCCTAAGCATCTTAGCACCACACCACTTTGCTTGTACTAATGATCTCTGTTGTGTGTGTGTTAAAATACAGCTCCTGCATGCAGGGACCTTTTCTTCGTGTTTGGAAGGTAACATGGGCGTCAGTGGCACTGCATAATGGAATCACTCAGAAGAAAAAATCATTTTGGATTTAGAAGCTATTATGATATACCATTCAATAAGGAACTGAATTAACACCTCAAATTACTTAGGAACGTGGGGCTGTAAAGGACATCTGGGGCTGAGGCCAGCCCTTTGCCATAGCCAGCCTCTGTCAGTAAACTCTTTCATAAACTAATTAACTGATCCATCTTAGAACAAATTAGGTCATTTGCTACCATTACTCCCACTGGGAAATTGTTCAAGAGCCTCACTTCTCTGTTGCTTTGAAACGTTCTTCTAATTTTCAGCCTCAGTTTATTTATGGCCAGTTTATATCCATTTGTTCTTGTGCCAATGCTGTCCTTTAGCTTAAATAGCTCTCCTTCCTCTCTTGTTGTATTCCTTGATGTATTTATAGACAACATTCATATCCCCTCTGAGCTTTTGTTTTACTAGGCTGAACAAGACAAGCTTGTCTCTTCTTGTAACACAGGCTCTGTATTGGCATGGTCGTCCTCATCGTTCTTCTCAGAACCTGGTCTTATTTGTATTTGTTTCACCTCTATGAGTATGGTGGCAAATACAAATAATTGATAATAAGAGCAGTCATCTCTATTCAAGGTTCAATAAAGGAGAAATAATCTGCATCAAAATGGGAAATACCTACAGTAGGTGAGGTTGCAGTATTTCTTATTTTTGGTAGCGTTTATAAAATTCTGAGCTTACTTAAAACACAAAAGAAAACCCATTCTGTGCTTTAGAAAGTTTACATGTTGCTTTCCTCCACTATCTGTATTTAATAATGTGGGGATTTTTGCCACTTGTGGCTGATGTTTTCTCCTCCCAGGCACTTTTTCAGGCCATTGGTTTCTTTTCAGTATCTGGGGTAGACACAAAGGGGGGGTTGGGGGAACTTGTGCATCTGTGTGGCCACATGTCTCTTCAGTAGACTTTGAAAGGACTTTCCCCTTTCTACCCCTTCTTCATGTGCAATAGTATGCCGGAGAAGGAGCTGCTATGTAGTTTGGCAATACACTGTCTCATTCCAGCTAACTCTGCAGGTTTCCTCCTGTCCCCATGCACAGGTTGGTGGCCTCAGCACTGCCCTCTGCTCAGAAGGGTTGAGAAACGGTGAAAAAGATGTGTCATGCGGCTTGGGACGTGTGGTGTGCCAGCGAAGGTCACAAGGGGCATAAAGGTCAATTTGGTCTCTTGAGTGAGTCCAAGCCTGGAGACTGGCTTCATCTTTGTCAGACAGATACATTTCTCTTTCATGCTTTCACATGCTCCCAAAAGCATGTCCTGAAAACTTCATTATTTCTTATTGTAGTTGTCACATTATGTTTGTCTTAGGGCAAGAACCAAAGATGTATGAGATACATTTTAAAATAGTTTCAGGGAGTTTATATTCTGATGCTTCAGTACTGCATAGTTTTAGGTATCTATTTCACTTTAAAAAATATGTCTTTTAAAAATACATATAATGTTTAGAAATATATGTTCATCTGCTTCAGGTTAAGCAACTGCAAAAACCTGTGAAGAGTCAGAGCCTAAAAGATGCACATAGCTGAGGTTCTTTGGGAGATGCAGAAAAGGTGTTAACAGAGATTTATTAATTCAGTTACACAAACTCTCCACATGCTCTTCTCTTTTTACTAAGAAATGTGACATTTATGGGCCTCACTGGTGAAGTAGGACTCTAGAAGGGACTTAAAACCTGGTGCTTCAGGTGTGGGAGTTCATTTAATGTGTAGGAGCTAGTGAGAAGGCATATACAATATTTCACAAAAAATTGTGAAATCATGTGTTACTCCTTCCTCTCTTCATATTCCTGACATATGCCAGCATCAAATAGCCATTTCACATACCCAGCTTCTATTCACATCTCTGTTTCTCATCTAAAATGCTTGCTTTCTGTTTTGAGTGGTTTCTAGACTTTAAGAGGACTCTCAATTAGAGATGATCAAAAACATTTCAAATGTAACGAAAATCAGGAAATACAGCTTAATCAAAATAGACACATTTTGCAGGAACAAATTGGTTTCAGTTCTGATACAATTTTAAATGGAGAATGAATGTAAATGAATCATGTCAGCTTTGTTTCAGTTAAATATACGAAATATTTCATTTTTACTTTACTGTTTTGATTCATTTTGTTTCAGCTCTCATACTGTCAGTCAAAACACTGTTCATATTGCTGTTCATTGTGTATCTATTTATATTTAATATTTAATTAAATTGCTTTGGACTTGGAACTTTCCTCTATTGTGAAGGGCTTTTTCCCCCCCCCCGCCCCCCTTAGAGTTTTACGTTGGTGAGAAATTTAGATTGTCAATTTGTCTTTCAAATTCAGAATTTCCTACTTCCAGCAGTAAACTTGCAGTGAGCCCCTTCCCCATATTTCTTATGCTGTGTGGGGAATATAGCTTCTCCAGATTTGGATTTTATTCCCAAATGATCCAGCTCAGTCCTGCTCAGACAGCTTTTGGCACCAGAGGGTTCATCCAGATGTCACTGAGTACCAAAAACTGACTTGGCAGTTACAGATACGCTTTTCTCCAGGAGATCATTCACTGTGTAGGACAGCAGAGAATTTTGGAAAAGGCGATTCAAAGACTGTGTCTAAGAAGCAAGGGTGCAAAGACTGGGGGAAGGCATGCTGAAAGACCTTAGATGGGTCACAGGCTATCAGTGCATTTAACAAAAAAAGTGAATTATTGTGGCACGCAAGTTTTGTAGCTGAGAAGGCTGGAACAGCACTACCCAGGTCTGGGTACTTATAATGTGGATTTAGCTGTGTTTGCCATCCAGTACCCTGCAAGCAGTTTATAATCTGGAAAGTTTTAGAGCCCTGTATTTCACTGATGGTTATGCATCAAGTGTTGCCTTGGTTCCCAGGCTGTGTTCAGACATCTTTCAAAATTACGGTAAATATTGATTTAGTGCCCTGCTTAAACATGCATCTCTGGCACAGACTCTTCAGCAAGTGTGCCTGTGTCAAACAGAAGAATTAAATTCACAGCCAGAGTTCACTATAATAGCTGTCTTATTCATCTTGTGCTTGTCTTCTTGGAAAGCATCATGCTGTCATGTGTGTCTCTGAAGTACATAAATGAAATAAATGTATTAAAATGTTAAGATCTTTGACAGTGAAATATCCCCAGCCCCTTAATGCTGGAAAAGTCACCTTTGAAAAGTGACTGTAAAAATGGTGTGTTAGGGTTGTGTGTCTCGGCTCCTAAGGGAGAGGCTCCCATCATCCCTTTCTCTATTCTCAAGTTGTACTTTCCTTAGTTTCTAGCGTGGTACTTTCAGCTTGAGAAGTTGGTAACGTGATGACCATTTCATCTCACCCAGTATCAGAAGTAAACAGACATCCCTAGAAGAAATGGTGTTCTTGGGTTCACCAGGGAAACCAGAGATGTGATGGAGCAGTTCGATGTTCTTTGGTGTGTGCTGCCTGATATGGAGTCCTCTTCACCAGTGATGGGCCAAGTTAACATCTGTGGTAAGCTTTCCTGGTGAGGTTGACAGAGAAGTCTGCAGTGATTTATGTGGCTGGTGGTCTTCATGGAGAGCTTCCACTTGACCCCCTGAGAAGCGCTCTGATGGTACTAAATTGGGATCTTTGCTGACTCAGTGTAATATTAAAATGAGTTTCTAATTCCTCAGTATGAGCTCCTTTGACCATAGTTTTTACAATAACAAAAATTGCTTGTGTATGTAAAATAATACAGCAAAACAGAAAAGGGTTGAGATGGTTGTCTAGAATGCTTTTTAGCACAAGAAGGATTAAGCAGACTCAATTTAAAAAAGAAAAAAAGCTAACTTCTGCTTCATAAGAGACTATGTTAAGTTGTACAAACCCCACCTAAGTTGGGGTGTTTTTTTCAGTGCATATATGAAATAAAAAAATATTATTCTCTTTGATGTTGCATAAAGCCCAGCCACTAGCAGTAATTAATAGCTAGCATCTCTAGGAATTCCTATTATTAGAGGAATTCCATTTTCTTCATGAGAAACATACTGTTTGCTATACTGGATATGACTGTTGGTCCAGTTTCTGGCTATGAGGGCTTTTGCTCCTGACCAGTGTTGCCTCTGCTATTAACTGATCAGGTTCAGCCACATCCTGCAGGAATAGCACAGCCCTCAGCAGACCCATGAGCATGTTTGCCTGATAGTGTCTGCTGCTTTTCTTGCACAGGACCTTTTCTTAGTCCTTTCCTTTTACAATGCCACCTGTGAACCTGCATTCACCTGTGGCTTAGTAATCAATACAGCATCTCTCCTAGAGCCACATCTTTTGTAATCTGCCTACATGCAGCGAAGTAAGAGTGAAGCTTTACTTCTTTTCATTTCTATATGTAAAGTGTGTAAAAATAAGAGTTTTTGAGGTCCTTCATTCTGCTGAAAATTCACCCATGTTGAAGGGAGGCACTGGAAAATCCAAAATGCGGAGAAGCATCTGTGATTATAAGGGGGGCAGGCAGCAGAGGCCAAACTAGAGGGTTTTTTTGTGGAAAAGTGGACTGTAACCTTAACTTGCATATCAATAGAGGCTGTAAGAGGTGGTAGATACCACTGTGGAGTAAAACTGAAATCTGGAGTACCTTGCTGTAACTGTGTAGCTACTGCTCTGCTGCAGCATTTCTTCTGGGATGGAGAGTTTTGGCTCCATTACAGGCATTTTCAAAATGGAGAGCAGATAGGTAGGTATTGGGCCATGTCTGCTTCTAGAGGTTAACTTTCTCATTAGACATTTCCTCTCAGCTGGACTTCACACTGAAAGGGCAAAAAAGAAAACTGGGCTGATTCTGAGCCCTGCAGCAGCGTTTTCCTTCTTTGAAAAGGGAAACATAGACTTAGAACAGCACAATATTTGTGCTGCTTACATTTCTTTTCTCTTTTTTCTTTTGTGTCTCCCTTTCTTCTTTTTAATGCCTATACCAACCATCTTCAGAGGAAAGCGTCTGTTTTGTGGCAGACATGAGACAAGGCAGCTGCTGATGGCTCTGGGGAAAGAAGAGAACATAACTCTTGGTGGTGTCAGTTTAAGGTGCTGATGGATTGGATGGCAGATTCAGACAGACAGGTTTGTGTCCCCAACAAGAATAATGAAGTGAGAGGTTAATTAATGGCACATGGCTCATTTAGATTAGGAGGGGCATCAGCTGGGCAGACCATGGGATGGATTTGCTGAAAGAGCTTCACAGCTGAAACAGGTTGTGTTGAGTTTGTTGTTGTAGAAATGAGCTCTTCAGGTGGACTTTCCTACACCAGCCTCATTGACTGTGCACTAGGGGATTTGCTTGAGTGTAAATACTGTGTTTGTGCATGTTTATATGTGTGCTTTACATACATGTGTATATCCCATCATTGGCTCCCTAAAGGTCTTAGAGAAGCTAAGAGTCTTCTGAGAGAGGATACCATTGATGGTTTCTAAAGAGCCAACAGAAATCTGGGTCTTACTGAGCACACTGGCTCCAGTCCAGGAGGGTGTTTAATAATGTGCTGAACTTTTAGTGTGGGAACAGTCACTGTAGGTCAAAGTATGTGCATAAATGCTTGGCTGATCTGAGTCAGGTTGCTCAGTTTTTTGGAAGATGGAGACTGTAATGAGCAAGATTGCTCACATTAATAGTGGTATTTCCCAGAATTCAGGCATGATGGTGCTAAGCACTTTATACAGGCTGGTTTTTTGCCTCATTTTAGTAATGGAGAGGGTCTTTTGCTCAAGATTACCCATCAGGGCAGTGGCACATTTGCAAGTAAAAGTCAAGTCTCTTGAGCTATGAGCCTGTTTTGAAAGTAAGTTCAGCTGAGCCTCCCTGAGGAGCCACTGTCACATATGAATGGTACCTACTGCAGTGCAGCTCTGGTTCCTTTGGCTCTACCATCATAAAAAGTCACTGTAAGGAATTACTAGTTGCCATGTGGCCTCTGTATCTCATGCTGGTAAGTGTACTGGGTGATGGAAAGAGTGAGCAGGACCCCTTCTTCCTTCAGTCACTGTGAGTGATGATGTCCCCAAACCTTTTCCTGTGGGGATAAGCTTGTTGTGGAAGCATGGGGAGGAGCTGTCACTCCTCAGTCTCCTTCAGGTTTCCAAGAGGAACAAGCACCACTACTGGGTGCTCATTTTACTGCTCATCCTATAGAAGGAGAGTTGTCTGAGCTGGATTTGACCTTCTTGCACCTTCACCTGTTGGCTGTGAGCCATTAGTTCTGTGAGAGGAACAGGGCACACGTATAAAACAGCCTTTTAGAAGCAAAAAATGCTTTATTCAATTAATCTGGCCAGGACTATGTAGGTGTTGCTGGGAAGGTTGTGGCCACTGTGCATGGCCAATAACAGCAGTGTGATTTTGTGCTACAGGCAAGAGGTTCTTCAAGAAAACGTTCTCCAAAAACACTTGTGTTCCTTCATATAACCTAGAACCCCACATTTCAAGCAGATGCTTCATTTTTGGACAGCAGCTATGTGAAAACCAAACTGCTTAAAGCACGTGTGCTGCTATGTATTACTAAGAGCAGGGAGGTTAGTTCTTCATTTCTCTGTTATATATGTGGGCAACCTCCAGAAAGTAGGTGTGTAATTACTGATTAATCAAATACTGGAATTAAAGGGATAAAACAGTACATTAATGGAAAATATTCAAAATGTATATTGTTCCTTATCAGTTTGTTGATTTTGTAATAAACATTGATTTGGCTGAAGAGCCACTGAATGATAGATTTGGTTGATGCTGTTTCATCTTATAAGTTCTGGTGCTGTAGGTTGCTACATATCTTTATAGGTTATCAAATGAAAGATAAACATGTCTGAACATCTGCTGTTGACTGACTTAGGAACACTTTGAGAATATATAGGCTAAGTTTGCCCTCTACTGGATTGCAAAATTACATCACTGACTTTATAACCAGCTACAGATATTACTATGTTCTTGTTATTCCCAAGGAAGTTTTCCATTACATGATACAACACATACACACTTTGTCCTTAAGACTATACAATTTTTTGTGTCATCTTTCCAGTCAGTCACCTTTGCTGTGTGAACTGTTCCCTGAATTATTTTGTTAAGAGTTATTCCTTTTAAAAAGGACTCTATACAGTGCTACTTTTGAATAGGGTTGGTTTCTTTTTTTCCTTTGGATGAAAAGTTTCTGCAGTGGGAGTAATTCTGAACATCAGGAATAAGCTAACAACTGATTGACAGGAACTATCTGCACAAACAGATCCGCTCTTTTCCCTCTGACAGCATGTTTCTAGCAAGGCAAGGCCTGGGGTCTCCAGCAAGCTGTATTCACAGCCAGGGAATAGCCCCCGCGGGGCTGCAGCTCCTGCTCTTTCTCTGCCAGTCAGGCTCCTGCCATGGATTTACTGAACGCTTTTAGCGTGGATGCAGCCACTTGTAGTCAAGGCATGAAATGATGCTGCATCCTATTTCTAAGCATGTACTGGGATTTTGAGGCTCATTTGGTTTTTTGCTTTTAATAATAGTAACAAACATATACATCTGTGACAGACGGTATTTGGACATCAGCTCTACAAGAGTGATCCCAGAGTTATGAGGTCATACCCATGAAAGCTAATTCTACTGTAATGAATCATAAGGTATACGAGGCCAGATGCTCATCTAATGTAAATCAGTGTAAGTTTTCTGACCGGAATGGCGTTGTGTTGACTTGTGCTGGCTGAAGATTTGTCTCATTTTTAATGTCATTTCTCATTTGTTGTTTTCCTCTGTTGAATGGGCTTGTAATGAAGGTTTATTGGCCTCATCATGTCACTTCAAATTTCTGTCCTTGCTCATCATTTTTTGGTCTGCCAGGTTCTGTTTTACTACCAGAAATGCTATGTCAAACATATATTGGTTCCAGAAAGAAAATCAATGGCTGACTGGACAGTGCTCAGTAGATCTTCTTTCTGACCTTGTGTCCAGATTTTATTGGTATTGAAAAAGCACCGTCCAGCACAGTGGGGCACTATTGTCACTATCTGTCGCAGTGCCAATAACATGTTATGAGCAGCTGATGGCAATTTGTAGCGCTCCTTTACAGCTCTCCTGTGGTCTTCCTTGGAGTCCCCAGGAGGAGTGTGAACCAGAAAGCCATGCTGAGAGCTGTTGTGCTGGCAAAGCTCAGGTATTTTTGCTATGAAGTTGTATATCCACACCCTGGTGTGCTAGAAGGTTATGGTGAAAAGCCCTGAAACTAAAAAAGCTCTTTCCAACAGCACTTTAGTTTTCCAGAGCCAGCAGGTTGCTTTTTTTGTCATGATAGTTTTATATATTGATAAACTGAAAGAGGCATGGAGATTGAATATTATCTGAGCTGCCCACCAGTCAAGACTAAATTTGGAGGTGAGGAGGAAACCAGCATATCTTAGAGCATCAGGTAATAGAAGGGGAGATATTTCTGGCTGGCTGATTTATTTGTCTATTTATTTCACCATCAATTTTGGAGTTAAAGTAAGTCCCTGGGAAAACAGGGTAGGCAACAAATGATCAGTGGTGAAAGGTGTATGATAAATTAATGTGCCCATGGCTCTACAGTTCATCTCAGAGACAGCACCTCCAAAGCAGGCAGAGGAGAGTCAGCTGCTTGTGTTTGGGAAGAAGTATTTTTTTAAAAGAACAAAAAGAAAAAAAAAGCATTTGGATACTGGAATGCTGGGTAGGTGGAAGAGGAAGAGCACTGTACCAGTGGAGAGCTCACTACTTGCTCTGACCAGGGAGGCTTCTCAAAAAGTGTAGGGGGGGGGTCAATCTCATCAGCCTTTGATTTCTGAATCACCTTAGAAGTCAAAGCTTGGCATTTGTCCCAGTAATTCATGTCTTGTAGGTCCCAGCCACCCTCTCAGTCTCTGTGGGAACTTTGTGCTGTGGACAGATTCTGGGTGCACTGGGGAATGTGTCTGAATGCAGAAACCATCCCAAACTCCTCAAATCAGGTGGTGTAACTGCATAGAGAATAGCTCTGCTGAGTAAGGAGTTTCTGTGATTTAGGGGTTGGGGTTTTTTTAATTGTTCCTAACTAGACCCTCCGTGCTGAAGTAGAACTGCATGGAGGTCCCATCTTGGATGTCCTGAATCCCATGTTTCCTGAAATTTGAGATTTCAGGACTCTTTGAGTGGCACAGAACTCCTCCACAGGGAAGATGATACAGCTCTGCTTTGTAAGCTTCGTGAGCAAGGCTGATTATGGAAGGCAGCACACAGGGTATTCACCTGCTGCATGGACCCTG
This sequence comes from Pandion haliaetus, assembly GCA_013401275.1. Classification (NCBI taxonomy): domain Eukaryota; kingdom Metazoa; phylum Chordata; class Aves; order Accipitriformes; family Pandionidae; genus Pandion; species Pandion haliaetus. The sequence goes on along the minus strand of VYZV01038503.1, from coordinate 42,906 downwards.
CTCAGTGCCTGGAGGAGCTGGATGGGGTCTGCTGGGTGCAAGCAGACCTGCAAATTCTGCCATCCGATGTAATTTTTTTTTGCTCTTTGTTAGTCAACATTCAAGAAGAGAGTACGTAGGTAAGACCTGAATGGTTGCATTATTGCTGGGCAAGCTCTTTTCTTGACAGTAATGACTTTACTTTTGGCCTCTAAGTGATATTATTAGGACAAATCCTGAACACTAGTATCCTTATTTATAAGGATAAGCCTGGAATAGACTATTAGTGTCCTAATTTTTCCATGGATTGATGCACAGAGTAGCTAAGATCTGTGACCTCAAAGGTTTTTGGCACTTAATGTCGGGGTTGTGAGTGCACTGACGGGCCTGAATTGCCCTGATCAGCCTCATCTTGGACCTCTGCCCACGCTTTTCACTCATGGCCTAGGAGCAATGCTTAAGCTTGGGCTCAGGTGTCCAGGTCTTGCTTGAACTATGTTGTAGGTGTCCTTGAGCCCAGCCCTGTCTCCTGCTGTTGTGGCACTGATTGCCCTCCCTGGATGCACCCTAAACCTACCTGTTGGTAGCTTGTGTCCAGACTGGAGCTTGCTGGCTAGACCTGGACCTGACCCACCATTACACCATGTCGATGGACCTGTTACCACCATGGCCCTGCTCAGAGGCTGTGGGATCATGCCCCGTCAGCGAGGGCTTGCTCTCTGTCACCCTTGGCTCCTGGCTCATTCTCCCTTGCAGAGCAGCCCTGCTTTTGCTGCTCCTTGGCATTCAGCCCCATTGAAGTCAGCGGGCCATTTATAGACATTTCAAGAACTAGCCTGTGTCTTGCCTGAAGCTATGGAGCAATAGCAGCAGACATGAGAAGTCTTCATTGAACCATCTTTCTTTTGTGCTGCATCGATCCTCAGTAATTAATAAGATTTACAAACTTATGTCCATTACTTAATTGCTTCTGTATTCATAAAAATGTCACAGCATTTTAGTTCCATTTACATTTAGAGATTAGAACTATGCAATCTGTGGGGCAACATGCAGATTCCAGTTTGTTTTAATATAAGCCTGGTAGATAAAGACATGAAGGTCTTTGTTGTTAGCCCAGGCCTAAGAATTGACTGCTGTAGGTCGCAGGCTGTTTCAATAAAAACATACTTTTGATAGAGGAAATGGAGAAAAGAAATGGAAAATAATTTGGGAAAATGAAAGCAAATCTGAAGGGTAGGTTGATCATTTTCAGAGATAAGCCATTTAAAAGAGTTTGGGAGTAGATGGGGAGAGAGAGAAGAGAAGGGGGCCTGGATCGTGAGCACATTGCACAGAAATGGTCAGGGGGTAGTGCAGCACCTCTCATACAGGTTTCAGAAACACCCAATTTTTCTATAATGCACATGAAAGGAGAAAAAACACCTACATCCATTTTACTTGTGCAGGAGTCTGGCTCTGAATTCAGTTCTCTAGGTATCACAGAGCTATCATGTTAACTCAACTGGTAGTATTCCATTTTTATTTTTAAAAACAATAGCTATGGCATTAGAATGAATCTGTGGGAGTTATAAAGGAAAGAAAATAATTTCTCTTACATTCCATCATCTCAGCTCACATCTAATTTATTCACTTCATAGATGCATAAATTCACACAGAAGTCAGACTCAGCTGAAAACAGAGTAGATGGAGTATTTATTGCATAGGCAAGAGCAGCCTGAGGAACATCAGGAAAAAGAGAACACCAAAATACATACCCTGAACTCGTCTCATAAGCACCTTTGATTTCAAATTCTTTTACAAAGAGGGAAATAGTATCAGAATAACTGCTTTAACAGGCTTTATGTTACAGCTGACCAGTGAACAGATTCATCTCTTGTACCAAAACCTGCCTACTTTTTATTTAATTAAAAAAAAAAGACGGCAGTTATTTTAAGAGGAATTAAGGCATAACAGCTCTAATGGCCAATCTCATGCAATATTTGGAGTTACATCAAAATGCTTCACTCTGACTTTGGCCCAGATTTGTAAGACCTGTTTTCAGTCCAGAAGTTATTTTCTTTGCATTCTGTAAAAACACTGAACACTTGCATTTCAAGGAGGTAGCAAACATTTGTTTGGAAGTGAATGGGTGACAGAAGAGAGAGTGAGTGGCTGCCTGAGGTTAGGATCTCAATCCACTTCTAACTACAGTAGCAAATGTAGGAAGATAAATTTTGTCCCTCAGTAAAGTTTTGAGAAAATAATGTAATTTTCTTCCTTAAAACTGCTTCCAAGCTCTTCTTCTCAGCTTTTCAGGGTTTCTGCACATGTCTTCTAGCTCTTGGCCCTAGAGAACTTTGGGACTGAGCTCTTTCCTTGTGGGAAGGGCTGAGGAGAGGACACCTTGCCCCAGTGGTGTAGAGTGGTTGCTGGATGTTGGTTTGCAGGCAACCCAAGCACACAGACAAGCTTTGGAGCACCACAGCTACTCAAAACCAAGACTCTTGTGTGGGGGAGCCCGAGTGTATATGAGCCCAGGCCAACTTTGCAGGTCACAAGCCCCAATGCCAGTGGAGCTGGAGAGATACCAGAGTGAGGTGAGGGTTGAGCAGTAGTTCTTATGATTTCAGCTTTAGACCAAAACTTCTAAATTCCACTTATGTCCTTTTTTAGGCCTCCAAGTCTTCCACTGGCCCTAATTCCTTTTGCTTCATGTGTTTCCATTGAAGAACTACTGTGGTAAAGTTTTCCTGACTCTGCCTGTTCCACTATGTGCTTGATCTCCGCGTCCTTTTGCAGCATGAATTTATTAAAATGTGCTGTTTACATTTTGAATTTGCCACTAATTCATCTTTGGACTCAGTGATTCCACTTCTATAATGCATTTTGTTTGACTTCTAAATGATAATTGAGGTGGGTTCATATTGTAAAACATCTTGCAGATAGCTATCACAGAAGTCAATAGCTTTTCTTATATAAAATATGCAAGTGTTGGTTACAAAAGTCTTTCTTTTAAAATATATTTTTAGCTTAATTTTTGAGAAATGGTAACCTGATGTTTTTCAGCACTCTGTACAATTGCACTTGATGCAACAGTTACTGGGGGCTTACAGGACTCAGCTTCTGTGGCAATTGGTGGCTTAACAAATACTTAATCAAATATTATCAAACTAAACAATTTTGAGATGCAATTTGCAGGTTTTTATAAAGAAAAGTTTTCATGGCCAGAATTTCCACAGAAACATTCACATTTTCTTTTTGCTTCTGTATTTGGAGGGGAGAAAGGAGAAATTTTTGCTGTCTTATAATCATGCTTTGGCTTTTCATGCTTTTCTTGTTTCTGGTTAAGATTCCTTGTGCAAGTCACATTGTCCATATCCAAGATGTGTATAATACAGCTGGTAAAGAATACAGCAGTTGAAAGCAAATGTCATTTTACCAAGGATCCAGGCCTATAGAAAGAGTTAATGGCATATGAACTCCCATGATGCAAAACAGCTGCATTTTAAAACCAAGTTACTTATGCAGAATAATTTTTTCTTTTAAAAATTCAGCATAAAAATACACTCTTGTCTGTAAGAGGAGCTTTTCAGCTGTACTTCAAAATGTTTTCTCTTGCTGTATTCCAAACACTGAATTTCATTGTTTCACTTGTACTGATATTTAAGAAATTGGTTTTGTTTTTCAGCCATGACAAGGCAAGATGAATTTTGTGGAAAAGGACTGTCTAATGGAGATGTGGTGTATAATTTGGATGATGAATTATCGGAGAGCCAGAGTAGCCTGTGTTGTGGTCATTTTATTGTTCAGTGCAGTAATGGAGTTAAGTTATATTTACATTTTCTAATTAAATTTTGCTATGCAAAAAAATTATACATAAATATCCTCTTGCCAAACCAGCCACTGAACTCTATTCTTCTCTCAGAAAAAAAGAAAGAGAACAACTAAGACTGAAATAGAAAACAAAATAGATAATGAAAGCTCACTAAAATCACAAAGAGGCTCCGCACTGCATTCCAGACAAGCATCCTGCTTTTCATCACAGCCATGGCCTTCGCTTGTCCACCGAGTCCACAGCTCAAAGTCTCCTCCTGCCAACAGCCTTGGCCAGGATCCCTCACTCGCCGCTGCTTTGGGAAACACATCTTTAAAACCTCTTGATTTTGGGATCAGCCAGTGAATGTGCTTGCTAGAGGTGGTAGCACCCAAAGGCTGTTCGAAATTAGTCTCCCCTGTGCCACGTGTGAAGCAGCTATAATGGCAACAGAGTGATCAGCTTACGGCATATGTCATCTTTTCCCCCCAGACTCCAGGCACAAAGTCTTTTGCTCCGAAGGGATGGCTCAAGCTTTGGTGCTTCTCTGTGCAGGGTGGTCATTCGGGAGCCGGGATTGCTGCCTGGGCTGTTACTGCTATGGCGTAATTACAGAGAGGGAGGGATAAAGTTTTGGGCAAGGGGTATTTTTTCTCATATCTTTCTGTAGAATACCTCAGCAAGCTACTCTGTGCATCCTTGTATTGGAGCAAAACAGTGTTGTTGTTATTTATTTATTTAAACACGCTGTACCTGCCTAAGGTAACTGAGAGTCTGCAGAGGTCCCACTCACTTCCCCATAATAAGCGCCAATAGGTGAATTTCCTAAAACCTAATCTGGTTTATCCGTTTATATTTATGTATCTTGGCATAATCTTTATTCCTTTTCATGGGACTTCTAGAGCTTGTTCTTTGCTGCTTTCCAGGCATTTGTTGCAATGAACACCTTTTTCCTTACTTAGCTGTTTCCCCACATTTAGATGACTGGGTCTAAATTAAACACAATAGGATGCATTAGAAAGCAAATTAAGAAGGTGTATTAATTTATTATTCCAAGTAAAATAGAGCTTATGACCATATCTTTTAATGCAAATAAAGTCTGAGGCAGGATTAAATTTTGGTTCTTCTACCCCCAAGCTGGCAACCTAACCTGATATCTGGAAAAATTAATAGTAACTTTCCCAAAGCTCCTTTTGCTTCCAGTAGGAAAAGTGCTGGCCCCATATTAGGCAGCATTGAGTCTTTAACTGAAAGCAAAATTATGATGTAAGTTATCGCTTGCATTCTAAATGCCTTGATTTAGAGCTGAAACCTGACAAAAGCAATTAGATCCTTGACTATTCTTCCTAAATGTTTTAGGCATATAGAGACAAATTCTTGGTCTGGACCCATCTTACTAACACTGGAAAAATGATTATTCTAGTGTAATATTTTATATTATTGGATAGAAGTCAGGGCCCTGTTTGCTCCAGGATTTTATAAATGTGAAAAAAAGTAGGCCCTGCTCTAGAGAGTTCACACTTTCATAAACTCAAATAGGGAAAGTTAAGTGATTGCCACAACAGATTAAGTAAATCTTTGACGTTGGTGAACTCCATAACACCATCCTAACAACTGCTTCACAGCAATAGACAATAGAGATTACTTGTAGGCATGATATCCACTTCTTCAAAAGGACTTAGGTACCTAATCTCAAATAATTGAGAATTTGAGTTTAACTTACTACATACACCTAGGAAGAATAAGTTGTGTGTTACAATGTCTGTGTTGCAAGATTTGGTCATCCACTGTAATGAAATTCCACTGAAAGTCCACTGAAAAGCAGAGCAAAAAATATCTGCAGATGTGGTAGGAACATCATCCAACTGCAAGAAGCATTAGCTTTGCCCTCAAGGTGGAGAACTCAAAGTGAATTGACAGGCTTATATCAACCTCTCGTCATTAAAAAAAAGGAGCAATGCAATTAAATGTAGTCTTACTTTGTTGAAATATTTTTGTCAGGCACAGGGTGTTCTGAGGTGATACAGATAATTAGCAGAGAAATTTAATCATCCATATCACAATGAAAGAAAAAAAAATTGGCTCTTTAATCAAAACATAGACCCACCTGATCTGAAATTAGAATGTTTCAGTATGTCTTCCAGGCTAGAAAGTCTAGTTAAAAATTAATGGAAGTTGGCAAGCATTAAATTATCTACCTAAAAGATCCTGTATGATTTCATGAATTAAATAGAAATACCTTGGTATTCATAACATAAGTTATCTGCAAGACTACTGCGTTAAAAAAGGGAAATAGTGAAATAACCTGTACCAAAGGCAGAATGCCTTCTGAGCTGTATGCCATCACTAGGGCATGTATTAAAAAGAAGGGTTGTTCGTGGGTCCAGATTTTCTGCTTGGCTAAACTGGGAACTGTACTATTTTATACCAATAGTGAGCTTGACTCATGGTGGTGGTGCACCTTGAAGGAAAGTTTATGGCTAGACCCTGGCTGTAGCTGTGGGATTCAATGGCAGGACTTCTGTTGGTTTCAATGAGATGAGCTTGCTTGGCTCTTAATGCTTGGCATTTTCTTGGCAATATGTGAGATTCTTCTTGGTTCTAGGACCTGTGGTTTTGACATCTTTCCAACTTGGCTGGAATCACTGTCAGGAGTGAACACTTGAGTGACAGGGACTTTGATGCTTTTTGCCTTCTCAGCATAATTGTCATTCAAAAATGTAGCTGTCAGAATGGTAGTGAAATAAAATTGTTTTAGAGGAAAAAATCTGTTGCATAACAAACTTCCAAATGTTTAACATAAGTCTATCTATATTTTCAATTCAGTGTTAATGAAAAAAACTTAGAACATATGTTGCTTTTAGTATACTATGTTTTAGTTACGCTTTTATGTATTTTTATGTGTTCTTTTTAAAAAAAACCTCTGCAGTACCCACTTCTACTGGGAGAAGCTGGGTAGCACAGGATACTCTTAATTTAGCAAAGACAATATAATCCATTGGTTGGGAAGTGGAATTGATGAAGTTCAGCTGGAAATCCAAAGTACATTTAAGGGTGAGGATACTATTTCTTTTCTACTACAGGACTTAGAGATTTTAAAGTATAAAAAAATACTAGCTCTGATTAACCAGAAGTGGTACCTGCCTGAAAAGCAAGGTCTCATAATGCTTCCTGTTAGCGTTTTCCTGTTACCACTAGTGAGTCTAATGATTCTGCCCAGATTTTCCTAGCATTCCCATATATTTCCATTTCATACACCCAACCATTATGCTGAAATTACATTCTGAATTCTTTTCCTCCTACTCTGAATCCCTTAGCAACTTCAACAATTTCATTCATGTAAAAGTAATTATTTGAATTCTGTATATTTTTAGTTTTTATTAATGGAGTTTAGAAGCTGGAGATGTGAAAAACCAGAAGCTTTAAGGGAGAATCTATACTTCTAGTAGAAATCCTCCAGATTTTGCCCCCCTGTCCTAGCCTGCAGCTGTCAACGTTGCCTCATGCCCAGGCTGCTCTATGGAGTATATCTGCTGCCTGTCTTAGGAAGAAACCTCACAGGCATAATATGGGCAGGGACTCATTTAAGCCCCAGAACTTGAAATATATACTTGGTACTTCTACCTAACAAAGTAAATATATAGCACATCCACTAGTGCTATGGATTTTAGTATGAGACCTCCCATGTGATATGCTTTTATGAGAGCACAGTGGAAGTTTCTGTCTAGGCTAGTTGAGGTATCAGCGTAACAACATGAAGGCAGTGCTCCATGTGAGCCTGTAAGCTCTTGGGTTTATCATGGACTACATGAAAACAAGCTGGGGATCTCTGTACCGATTTTATGGTCTGCTGGCAGCTGAATAATTCACTTGTGGATAATGGGGAGTTGAATGCATTCCAGGTAGCTGTCCAGAGGTGATGTGTCTCAAGCCAAATCCCTGATGAATCTAACAAATTACCATGTTTCCTAAGAACTAAATGTCAAAGCACATATATGGGCATTTAGTGTCTAAGTAGTGTCAGGAGAAATCAGATGTGTTGAGCTCTCCACTGTTTCCTCCAGGATGGAGCTGGTACATGACAAATAAACTGTCCAGTGATACCTTTGGGAAAATACGTTCCTATCGGTGTAACAGGAACACATCAGTAAGCATTTCTCAAAAGCAACAGTTTTCACCTATGCTGTTGCAAATTCCCTGAGCATGTGAAGTTGCTACAGAAGTCCTGTGTCTCACTGGGAGGCATCAGAAGTGAATGGCCACGCTTGCAAAAAAATAAGGTGGAGAACATGGGGAGAGGAGGAGAATGTCATCATGCAGTGACAATGTTGGCAGTAACCCACCAAAATGTAGGTAAGGGTTAAAAAAATAAATAAAAAATAATGGTCCAAATAAGTCATTCAGGGGTTCCTATCATATTCCTTTTTTCCTCAGAAAACAGAGGAAACAGAGAATGTTGTCTGGGATAACATAATTTCCCTTTTTTCAGACTCTTCCCTCCCATTTGGGTTAACAAAGATGGCTTAAGTACCCTTATGCAGTAAGAGCTAGCAAATACTAGCTTGTTAACAGCAGCTACTCTATCATTATTCTAATTTCTTGAAGAATTAGCGATCCTCAGAAGTAATTTTAAAATTTATTTAACAGTGTATTTACTTTATCTGTGTCTCCAATTTCTTCTCCAGAAGACAAGCCTAGACTTCTCTGGAAGAGAGGACTAGAAGGACCTATCACTACAGTTGTAAATACACAGGCAAAGTTCTAGCATAGTAGGAGTGAAGATTTTTCAGAAGAGACAAGTAGCATGGCTTGAGTAACAGAATTCCTAAAATTGATCCACTTAGGATGAAAAAAAGGTTGCTTGCTGTAACTCTCTTTTTTTCTGTGTTGTACTACTAAATACCATTATGGAATATACTTACTATTACTAAAGCTCTGTTTCTGACTTCCATTAGCTTTGCACAATATAACACTCAACCATTTCATTTGGGGTATCACCAATCCCATTCCTCCTGAATAAGTTAATAGCAAAGCAAGTACTACAGATGATCTCTCTCTCAGCAATTATGACCTTTTCTTGGCACTCGTTAGACCACATCTGTGGTCCAGTTTTGCACCTTCAGTACAAGACTGATATAAATTGGTGGAAGTTCAGCAGAAAGCTATCAGGATGGTCAGGGGCTGGAACACTTACCCCTTGCAGAGAGGCTGGGGGAGGTGGACTTGTTCAGCCTGGAGAAGAGATAGGTTTCAGGGGACCTGACAGCAGCTTTCCAGTTTCTTGGGGAGGTTATCAAGAAGATGGAGCCAAGCTCTTCACAGGGAGGTATGGCAGGAGGATGAGAGGCAATGGGCGTAAGTTGAAACAAGAAAAGTACAGTATAAGCAAAATCATTTTCCCCATGAGAACAGTCAACTCTCTGAACAGGTTGCCTGGTGAGGCTGTGCGGTCCCCATTCCTGGAGGATTGCAAGACATGTGGTGACAAAGCTCTGAGCAACCTGGTCTGACATCACAGCTGACCCTGCTTGAGAAGGAGGTTGGGCTAGTGACCTCCTGAGGTCCTTCCAGCCTGAATGATCTTCTGACCGCAAGCATTTAGGTTGGGTTCCTCTTCAGTGTTTCTGTTGAAAAGCAGTAGCTTTCCTGCTTGCTTGACAGAAAGTGCAAATCAGACTCCCCTGATGCTCAGTTCAACCTACTGGCCCAGTGAAGGGATGAAGTTGTGCGTCGCATGACGAAACAATGTGCTGTGGACCTGGGTCTGATGGGATGTAAGGGATGGGGAGAATTCAGGGCAAAGGTGTAGTAGGACTTGGCCTGATCTTAGAGAGCACGGTCTTGAAATTAGGCTGGAGAGAAGCCTGAGCACAGGCTTGTGGGATCAGGCTGACAGAAAGAAGATGGAATCCTCACAAAAGGGTCTGACTGAGAAAAAAAAGCCATATGTTGTATTTTGAAAACACAAATTATTTTACTGGGGAGAATAAAAAGTAATCTTAAATTAAAGAGAGGAAGTGAAATTCTGATACTCTTAGAAGTGACTTTTAGTACAACAGCTGTTGTATTTGTCTGTGGTCTTACATCCTTAAAATATTTTTCTTTAAAAATACTGAATAAATAAAAGTCTGTGCTGTGCAGCCAGCTAATACTGTGTGAAATTAATTCTTTCCTTCTATTCAGAAGAACTGTTCCCAGGCTTGTTTGGCAAGTGAGAAGGAGAGCCAGCATCAAATGCATTGAATGGGTTTTATTTGATAAAATAAATTCTCCCAGTCTCTTATCATCATAGCTTTAAATAAAGTATTGTGAATAGGATGTAAGCATTGTAGCCTGTGTACCTTTTCAGATAAAGAAAGTCAGCCTCAGAGTACAGAAACCCACAAAGGATAGAATATCTGTAAGGCTTTTTTTTTTTTCTTCCATATATCTCATTCTGTGAGGGATGTTAGAAAAGCACATTTCCTCAAAATCGCCTATAAAAATGTTGGTGGATGAAGATGCCAACTTTTGTCATAGTACCTGAGATATGGAGAATATCTCTAGATCAGATATAAAATGAAGCCTGTCTGAGTTACCAGGGTTTTCCTCCTGGTATGCACCAGGAGACAGATTGCACAAGAACTCCTCCTTATTACAGGGGTTTCATTTAAGATCTTGCTGTTAAGATGCAGCTGAGTCTGGGCTGAACTTTCCCATCTTTATAGCAAAAGTAAGTCTACTGACAAAGGAGGTGCACTGAGACTAAACCAATGAATGCAAAAGTCATGAATGTTGACAATTTTCCTCTGAGAAAAAGCCTGACATGATGAAGAAACATTTTCATGTTTTATTGAGGTTTCCTGGGCCAGATCTTTGGCGCTAAATACAGAATAACCACCAGCAAGCTTTTAAGCCACTTAAATCATACTACGTTCCTGGGTCCCAGGGTGATTGGCTATCCTTCCACATCATTCAAAGAAAGTAAAAAATGTTCCCTACAAAACTGTGGAAGAAATTTCAGATCATCTTTCTGCATTCACCATTTCACTCCCTAATCATAAAAAATTTGATTCCTTGTTCAGTGAGAGTAAGTATTTGTTGCAGCTCTTGTGAATTTCCATTAAAATGACATAGAGAACATCCATCAAGAAGAAAAGCTCAACAGTTGTTGGAATGCTAGATCGAGAGGAGTCCAGTGGGGTTAATGTACACGAGGGAGTAATGTGGTAATACCACTTGGAGCTGTCCTAAATGTCCCAAACCTGAAGGACAGTTTCATTGACTATTTGCAATGGAATCACTGGGCCACAGCTTGGGGTACAAATCTGCAGCATGATTTAGTCTCATGCTTCAAGATCCGAGAGCAAGTCTTAGCGGTTCCATCAGCCAAACGAAAGTGGTTCAGACATGAAAAATATCAGCCAAAGTCATGATCGAGAGAACACAAAGTCTTTGGGTATATGAGCGATGCAGTTTTGGAATCATCTTAGGAAGTGGCACAATGGTAATTTCTTAAACGGATGTTTTAATCTATAACAAAGAAGGTCATTCAGTTCAGAGCGTTGTGATTTTATGGGTCACAGGATAATGTAGGCTGGAGGAGACCTCAGGAGGTCTCTAGCCCAACATCCTGCTCAGAGCAGGTGAGCTCTGAGATCAGACCAGGCTGATCAGGGCTTCATCCAGTTGGCTTTTGGAAACCTCCAAGGGTGGACCTTGGTCATAAAACTTTCAGAGATAAAGCGTTCACTACGTCTTTTCTCAAAGTGTCAAATGAGTCAAAAAAGAGAACTAAAAGCTGTAAATCAAGAATTTCTCTCTCATAATGGGATTTTTTGCCCCAACATCACCAATGTCATAATTTTGCACAGCATTGCAAAACACTGACTTTTGTCTTCTGTTTCTCATGAAATCTCTGGATCATGTTGATAGGAGCACAGTTCGTGGCAGAAGTGGAAACACAGTAATGTACAAATGCTGGCCAAATGGACCCTGATTGGTGGTTAATAATTAAAACAACAACAACTGGATATTCTCAAAGGTGAAACTAAGCATTTTGCCAGTAGTCTCAACTTTAAACAAAGCTGTTTTAATCAAGGCAATTGCTACGGTTATGCCAAGAGCACATAAATTAAATATTAAATAAAAATAAGCAGACAAACTCAGTAACTGCATTATGACAAAGCTGAGGGAAAAAAATATCCAAAAAACCCACTATTGTCAGAGTTCAATATATGGTAAGTAATTCTACTGGTGTATAAAGTAATGCAGGAGGCAAATGGGACTACTAACTGTGAAGTAGATAACAAATATTTTGCGCTCATACATAATTAAAACACCTGAGGGTAAAATACTGAGATGCAACAGGAACTGCCTGATAAAACATCAAAATTGAAGTAAAGAAAGCAAGAGATGAGAGTTTGAGGAACATAATGAAGAACTTCCTGCTCAAAATGCACCATGTATGAGGTGTAAGTAGTTCCCAAATAAAGACAAGGGAGAAAATAATCAAGACCTGCAAGAGAGGGGGGACATTTTTGTAGAACAAAAGCTCCCACAAGTAATCCTCGGGGCACCAGCATCATCTGCTGTTGGCATTTCCCAGGAGCGTCTTGGGGTCTCACTTCCCCATTACCGGCATTTTCAAGATACACGCTTAACGTCTTCGGTGAGAGATTTTGTATTTGAATATCTTTCAACAGCTGGGTGGCTTAAAGAAAAAATATAGTGAGCAACACTATGGGATTGCACGTGTTGTGTCCCATTTCTGGTGAACAGCCATCGCCTATGACATGCTGCAAGCTGTGAAGGACCAGAGTTCAAGGTGCTAAAAAGGGCTTTTGCTCTAGCTGTTGGCTTGGTTAAACCTTGGATGACAAGAAGTTTCTGCTTTTTCTTCTTGGTTTCCTTTCTCAGCTATTAAGCAAATCACTTTCTTCTCAGAGTTTCTTCTCTCCTTTTGTGTGGGCACCATCTGAAGCAGCGCTGTTCCTGCCAAATGAAATCGATGGGCACCTAATTCTCCTGGAGATGGCTGTAATTCCTTCTGGTGCATCAAGGGGGAGACAGAAGGGACAGCTCTCTGCATGGATTTTTTTCATGTGTGCAGGCTGAGGCGTGAACCTTTGGGATGGGTGGCAAGATTGTGTCCCTGGAAAGCTGCACCAAGGCCGGGAGCTGCTCCAGCCACCCGTGGCGCAGCTCAGCTGGGGGACCGGAGCTCCCAGCGGTGGAAAACCTCGCAGAAGAAGTGCGGACCCCGCACGGCCGGGGTTCAGCTGCGGACACACGCGGGCCGTGCCCTTCCCTTCGCATTTCCCCGTGGGGTGGGGGCCGAGCTCCGGCACCCACCCGCCCGTTCCTGCCCCGTGCGGAGGGCTTCACCCCGGATCCCAAATCCTGGCGTTGGGGCAGGTCCCTGGCGGAACCCCTCCACCTGCGCCCCGCGCATCACCCCTGCGGGNCCATGGAAACGCGGCGTGCGTCCCCCGCTCACCCGCGGCAGCGTTCTTGCTCTTCCCCACCCTCCCTGCACCAGACGTGGCCTGGCAGGGGCCGCGCCGGCTTTAGCCGGTGAACAGTTAACGCCGGGGGAGGCGGCTCCGCTTCCCCCCACCCTCCCCGGTTCCTGTTTGTAAAAAGCGT
>VYZV01038503.1:0-28314 GCA_013401275.1 Pandion haliaetus | reverse complement strand
TGTTTTTGCCTTCTGGCTTGACCCGCTGGGGGCGGCGGGGCTGCCGGTGTACCGGGGTGGGGGATGCGCGGTGCCCTGCATGCGGGCGGCCCCGGCAGCCGGGAGGCAGCTCGCCGCTGGAGGAGGGCGGCTGTGCACCGGAGGGTGGGGAACGTGATGGCTTCAGGGCGCTTTGCTTTCAGAACAACTTATTTCAAATAACCTGAAGCTTGTAAAGGGTACCTGTTGGTCTCCCGTCCCCTCCCTCTTCTCCAGGAAAGCGCTGGTACCTGTATTTTGCCTCCTCTGCGAGGGCAAATCCTAATATTTAATACAAAGGTAGTACGCGTTTCTTTCGTGCCTTGTGTTGACGTGTTCGAGGAGCGGCCAAAGTATTCTCCATCCTTAATTAAGTTCCGTAGTAAAATGCTTCGCTGGCTTTTTAAGGAAATGCCTCCTTTTCCAACTCCAGTAACATTGCTTTATTCCGGCAGTAGTTTTTAAGAGGAAGGTGCAATGCTATGTGACCTGTGAATTCAACTAAGGGAACTGAACAGGAACTTCTGCAAACATTTTTCCAGGAGGATTGCACAGCCTGTGTGATTGCATCCTACTCCTTTCATTATGCCTTTTAAATGCCCGAGAAATATCTGGTGCTGGAACTTTTTTAACACGGAGGAATTCAGGTTATTATTTGCTTAAGCTACTGATCCTAGAGGTCATTATAGTCTTTGATTAGGATGTTCTCTATCAATAAGAAAAAATAACCACCTGAGCTGACATTGTTTGATTAAAGTACAGGATTAACCTAATTTACATACACAGTGTTACAGAATTAATAAAAACCTCTCGCACATTTTCCTTGCTGGTCTCTGAAGTCAGGGAATGATGAGCGGGCAGGGATTCCCCCACTGCCACTCAGCAAAGGGCTAGAGCTTCTGCTGGGATTTTTGGCCAGTGCTTCTGAGCGTGGCAAAATGGATCCGCATATCCACAGCTCTGAGATGAGCAAAGGCAGGAGTGATCGATTTGCACACAGAGCTGTGTAGCAGGGGCTGTCCACAATTCAAACCCTTCTGCCGGAGACAATAGTTCTTGCCTCTGATTCAAACGGGAGCAGGATCCGACCCCCCCCAGGCTGCTAAGTCACAGTTATTTCTTGCAGTCACTCGGGGCTGTCTCCCTGGACCTGAATGCAAAGTTTTCCATTGAAGAACTCATTTTTGGGACACTGTCAATGAAATTTCAAGACAAGGAAACCGTGCACTGACACAGATGATTTCTTTAAGTAATGTCTGTGTTTTTTATGGGCCACCTAAAACACACACAGCTGGTTTCTGTGTTAATCTGGTCTGTGGTTGCAACTGGATCTGCAGTTTATTTAAGCAAGAATTAAATTCAGGTGAATATTTGAGCTTTAAGATATTTGGGCAGATTTTATATTTCTTCAAGATAATAATTAGCGGATCTAATCCTGAAATCTCAGATACGCTTTCAATGGAAGTTCTAGCAAGTTAAGACTAGTACTTTCTTTACCATTTTCCTTAAGCTACATTTAAAAAAATAGTATTTCTACTTATTTATCACTTTTGTTACAATCAAAATTAGAATCCTGAACTAGTCAGGTCAAAACCTAGTGCTGCGAGTGTCATCTGTCACATACCTGGCAGTCAGTGAGAATACATGGTTGGGTGTGTGTGGGGTCCCAGGAGGTGCACTACGATGTCCACTGCATTAATTGCCTAGCAGAATTTGAAAAGTCTTTGAAAATTCAAAGCCCACCATGGTTTTCTTTTTCTTTGTTTGTTTTCTGGCACTTTTGCTGTTGCTTAGAATCTTGACAAGCTTCTAACTATGTATTGATTTTTCTTCTGTTTAAAAATCTTTCTTAAATTGAGCTATTTCATTCTTAAAATGATGTGACAGCAAGTGATAATACTGGCACACTGGTCCTTGGCCATGCAGTGGGCCCTTTTTAAGTGCGGTGATAGCTCATGGAGTCACTACACCTGTGATTTCTTTATTACCTAATTAGACCAGCAAAACCGAAGCCATTCTTGTGACACTGAGATAAATGTTTTTATCCCTGTGACAGTATTTCACCAGGGCTTTGTTTTGGCTTTTTTAAACAACATTTACCTGGAAAGGTGCCTATTTTTATTTTACTGCTCTATTTCCCATTCATCATTTGAGCCAGGGGAATGTAACTTACAGAAATAGTTCAAGCTCTTACAATGGGATTTCTCTTAATTCTACATAAATACTGTAGGGAGTGATTAATACACAGTGGTTTCTTCTAGTAAGAACTGATATACCCCATGAGTTTTCCACAGTCTTTTTCAAGTTAATATGCAACAGTAGGGTGTGGAGATAAATGTTAATCACTTTTGGAGATAAATTTAATGCACTTACATTTGATCCTAACCCTAGGTACAGCTATATAATTTATTTCGTTAAAATATTCCTGTCTTTTCCCTTCCATGTTCAGTTGTCAGGTCAAGGACAATAATACCAACTACACTTGTTTTATTCTACTCCTGCCTGTGTCTTCCCAGGGACTGATGATGTATCATGTATATGGCCTTCTCTATTTTTTTTTTTTTTTTTAATACGGATTTGCAAGCAAATACATCAAAAAGAGCTGTTTTGAAGAGGACCTTTAGAGTAGTGCCAGATTCTTCTCTTACGTACACCCATGCAAATCCTGAGAACCCAGTTTGGTAGAGGTATAGGTGCAGTAAAGATAAAAACGAGCTACTACCTTTGGATGTAGAAAATCAGGTGAGTGGAAACAATGGGCTTAGTGAGAGTGCATAGGGGTATTGAAGGCAAAATTTAATGTGCTGTATGTGAGCATGCTGTTATTTCGGCACATTTACTTGTCAGTGAAAGGAGCAAGCACTCTGCTGTAGCTAGCTATCTCTGTTGGAAGGGTGTTGCTGTGAATGTCTTGTTCTGAATTTTAGTCTAGCCAGCAGCTGCTCTAATGTTTGGAAGCTACTGAGAGAAACTGATGGATGTGTCACTTCTCTGCTTTTCTCTGATGAATAATTTATGAATGGGGCAAAAGGGGCAGTTCTGGTTCACTGAGAGGACTGGAGATTTAGATGTTTAGTTTGACCATTTAAATCCCAACTCTGATAGCTGCAGTTTGGATGTACATATAAAAACCAAATAAAAATAAGTCCAGTGGCACGTGTTATCCCCTAGGAAGTCTGCTGGCACCTCTGTGGCCTCACAGACCTCAAGGGTACAAATGGCATGAAGACTAAGCTATTCTGTCATCCTTGGAGTGCTCCTGCTCTTCCTGGAGACACACTGGTGCAGCCAAATGGAAAATCCAGCTTTGCTTCTGCCCATTTTGTGTTTCTGGTGCCTTTCATGAGCAGTAAATTCATATTAAAAACATAAATAAAAGACAGTGAAGTTCCATTGTAATTTCCCTTATTTGCTGTGTTTTACCTACAGGTTTATTGCTTGTAGTGATCAATCACATTGCACTGAAACATGGTGTATTGCTTATAAGCCAAGAATGCAGCTGTCCTGCCATGGGGTAAAGAAGGTGCATAGAGATTAATTTTTCTTGAAACTCCCACACTGAAGTAGGTGGTGGAGTTTCTGATCCAGTGCAGCTGCTTTATCCTTCCCTCTGTCTCAGATTCCACTTGACTTAGAAGCCAACTGCAGATTGCCAAGTCCAGATTTTTTGTGCCATCCATTAGCTGACTACTACCTTGGCTGAAACACAGGGACCTCCAGAGCTGAAAACAGGGGAAGTGGGGTAGCAGTTCCTGGATGGTCTATCAGGACTCCAACTGAAGCTTAAAGCCAGGCAGAAATTCAGCTGCCAAAGTACAGCAAGAATTGCAGCAGATCTTTGGTCTGCTGCTGCTCAGTGAGAGGCAAGTTGTGTTTTAAGGACTGTAACAGTCTGGTGTCCTTCCTGGGTCAGGCATAAAGGTGAACAAGAATTCCCCTTTGTTAGGGTAGTGTATGAAGTAGGACGTACACTAATCCATCGGAGGTACTGGAATTGCTGCATTGTGGCTCAGTGGAAAAGCTGTAAGATGTGCTGGGCCTGTTCTAATGTCATGTTGCTGGTGATGGAAATTAAGAGTCTTTGCACATTTAAGGTGGGATGGCAGAGAGCTCCACAAGGAAATACCCAGTAGGATCTCAGTGTTGTCCACTTAATGCAGAGCGTCTCTTTAGATACAGCCTTACTTAGGGGATAGAAGTGCAGAGTCTGCCCACAGTGTATTGGAAAATAAGAGATCTACTGAAGTTGCAAGTCCCATGAGAAATGCGTGGGGCCAGGCTGTCTCAGGATAACTTCGGCAGTCGTGTCAAGTAGTCCACATTGCTAGCTCACTATTTAGCGATGTGAGAATGATGGAGACTTGTGGTCTAACTTTAATTCTCGTAATTGGGAAGGTTCAAAATCTTGACTCTTTTAGTGGTTCTCCCACCTGAATCTCTGTCTTTAATATTACCCAGCAGCTCCTCTGCTTCCTCTTGCTTGCAAGGAAAAAGGAACACTTTTGTGTTCATTTCTCCCTCCCTCCTCTGAGTCAACTGTCTGACTGTTCACAGGATAGTCTATCCCTTCCCCTCTCTTTCTGAATCTCTTCACTGCTTTCCCAAACAGTAGGAGAGGAGAAATTGAAGGGGCTGTTATGATTTTACTGCTACCCACTCAGCTGTCGTTCATTAGAGCCCTGAGCAGCAACAGAGCCACAGAGCTGTCTGTTTGTGCAATCGGGAAGACAGCATTGCAGTCATCCGTATTTGAGAGGTTACTTTTGTTCATTAATGAAATCTGGATTTGCTTGATCTTTCTAAAGATAAATACCTAAAATGTACATTTTGGAGAGGTTGATAGCCTGAGGCTTTATTTGATGAGGAGAGTTCCCCTCTTTGCACTGTGGAATGAGTCTTTCAACTGCCGGAAAATACTTTGTAACAAGTTCCCTTGCACCAAGTGTCACTCCTGTATATCTTGGATGTCGCATTTCTTGGCAGAGCTTTGCACTCACTTAGTGTTGGTCTAACTGACTATGTAAAGGGAAGGCAATAGAGAATCATGCCTGAGAACACCTCCAGTTGCTACAAAACCTCTAGTAGCAACAGGGTCTTTAATGTAGCTGACAAAGGCAGAACAAGATTCAAAGCTGGAATTTGGAGTCAGAGCATTTTGGACTAGAAGATAAAGTGCCCATTTTTTACAGTGAAGGTGATGAGGTACTGGAGCAGTCTCTGTGGGAGCGCAGTAGTTTCTGTGGCTCTTGAAGTTCTTTGTTAGAACCACATGGGGATAGGATTCCTCTGACTAAACATTGGCTTCTTCAATGTAGACATCTACATCTAAGTTAGTCAGCCTGGGCTCTCTTTATAATTTAGTCAATTGAGTCTGCGGTATGATTCATCCCATCTTCATGTAGATGTATAAAATGGGCCAGAGGACCTGCATTCTCAAGTGCCAATTTGCCTCCACTGACTTAAGGAAATATGGGGTACTAGCTGAACCATAAACATCTACCCTGCAGATATCTAAGTCTTGAGTCCCTTGCTTAAACATAGTCATAGATACTCCAGAGCATCTCAAATGACACTAAGCACCCCATTAGGCCTCTGCCATTGCGTGACACAAGTACTACTCTGCACATCTTTCCAGGGTTTGTCAACCACGTCTGCAGCGGGATGTGGGGATACATGAGCTGCATGTTTGGAGCTTTACTCTTTCCAGGTCCCAGCATGCTTGTGCAGAAGCAGATTGGGTCTCCTAGCACTGCAGTCCAGCTGTAGCAGGAGAGGAGCTCCATCTCAGCCAGATGCCATCGTGCTGCAGAAATCGCTTGGTCCATGGTTTTCATGTATACAGAGCTGCCCTAGGACATTGTAATGCACCTCTGGCTTTAAAATTACTTAATCCAAATGGTTTAATGTCATCACAAGTGCAGTATATGCATTTATTCTTCTAGATCTGTGTGTTCGCATGTGTGTTGTCTGTACAGCATTGTACTGAACAGTGGCTCACATGAAATTAACAAACAAAGCCTAATTATTGAATTGTTTTATGTACTGTAAATCTTGGGTAATCCACTAATGCATAATGCTCTCACTTAGGGAGCTTGGCATTTCTTCCAAATGGAGCATCACATTAAGCAAGTTCCCATAGTGTTCAGTCCCTTTGAAAAGGCTGTAGCTGAGAATAAATTTTTAAAAATTTACGGAATAATTCTAAACCTTTAGAGCCTGAATGCTCACAATACCTTGATAACTGTGTCCCAGCTGTAGTGTGCATTCACCTGTAGATGCTGTGGATTTTCTACCCTTTTAAGGACTTGTAGCAAGCAGAGCTTGCATGTAGCAAGCAAGGCATTGTAGCAAGCAAAGTGTGCATTCCTAGTGTCCTGGTTGCCATTGAAGTGGATTATCAAGGTTACGTTAAAACACTGATTTTGCAGAAATTGGCTTTGTGCATGTGTCGTGGTATCAGTATGGTCCTGGGAACTCCTGGAGCACCGGTGGTGTAATGCTTATGCTGTGCACTGGGAAGAAGTGTGTGTCTTTTAGGTGGTTTCCAAGCACAGAATTTTCCCTTTGGGATCTGTATATACTTCATCGCTATAGAAGTAAAGGGTGGGAACAGGAGCAGTGGAATTGCCTGTGGTATTTTGACCAGGGGGAAGAATTATTGCACCTGTAGCTTAATCTGAGTTCAACCCTCCGTTGTAAATAGGTGGTTCCCAGTCTGTATGCTTACAAGGCACAATAGAAGAATTGCAAACTCAGTGCACATCCAGCAACCTATACAGTATTTTGTTTGTGATAAGGCCTCTTTTGTGGTGTGACTCAATGTTTATTGACTTTATTACCAACTATGAAGTTTTTCCACCATCTCATCCCTAATTACTATGGAATAATGACTTTAGAGGTTACCTTGAGATGCACCCAAATGTCCAGTCAAAGAAAATATGAGAAAACTAACCATTCAAGCCAGTGGGATTAGCTACAGTGGTGAATGTTGCATGCCCAGATGAAGCACTGGACAGTAAGCAGAGTGGTCAATGCTGTGAAAAATCCCTCTCAAGTTACAGGGAATACTGGCCAGAAGATTTTGTCAACTCAGGCATGTGTAGAGACAGTTAGACTTGGCATGAATTCCAGTCACACATTAGATGGCCTCATTCTGTAGTCATTATTCAGCACTTACTCAAGCAAAACTTTTGCTGAACTTAACGATTTTACTACTGCTGCTGAATTGAGTAAGAAATTTGTCTGAGGCTCAGGTGCCTTCAGACCTGTGTTTCAACACAAAACCCCACCATGTTCTGTGTCATTAAGGATTTTCAGTGGGTTTTTTTTTTAAAGACACCAAACAGTGAAATATACTGGAGTTGACCAAAAAAAAGGTGAAGGACAGGGTAAGAAAGCAAGCAGAAGAATAGCAGAGTGAGGTAGTTATCCCAGAGGATGTTGCATCTTAAGAAAAGTGCTGTGGAGTTTTTACTTCATCTCATTTTGGAAGTTATCCCCCATGGAGAACCCTATCAGCTCCTCCATCAGATGTTTCACAGAGCATGCTGCATGCCTGCACTTTTGCTTATGTTTGTTTTCACTGATGATGATAAACTGGGAAACATGCTGGAAATGAAACATTTTTGTTTGTTTATCATTTGGGACTGGAGTTATTAAAAATGGGGAGAAAAATTGAAAAGATAGCTTGGCATGTTTTCTGTAAATACTGAGTAGTTCTGCAGTGTATGATATAACCAAAGTAACCTAGAAATAAGCTTGTATTGCTCTTTTCTTGTGCCTAATTATAAGGATGTGAAAAATATGCTCATGTTAATGTCTTCTCATCTGGCTGTGAGGGGGCTGAAAGTACCTCTTATGAAGATCTAGTTTGTAAAGCGAATGATTGTAATGCAGGAGTATTACTATTCATGAGCTCTGAGTTTATTGACTCTGTTAAAAAACAGATCTATGGTCCACATGCAGGATATGTAAAATGCTGTGGGTAAAGCAGTAATTCAGAAGTTAATTGTAGTTCATATCAGTATGACTGAACCTTTCCTGATCTCACTATCTGAGAGTCTTTCTTAGGGAAGGGAAGTTCATGCTATATTCCCTGTTGGTTTTATGTTATTCTTTGTGCATTTTATTTCATTTGTATTAACCATGTACATTTACATTTATAATTTGTTAAAAACTTCATTAAGGAAGGTACTATTCAGTTGGATTTGGACATTCTTGTAGGAATCAAAATGACAGACATTTTAAAAATAAAATTTACTTATCTCCTTTTTTGTTCCAGTATCTTGGGTTTTACAGATACACCTTGTTTTTTATAAAGACAGCATCTCTCTCCATTTTCTTATTCAGACTTTAACAGAACTGCGGTCTTGGTAGGGAAGGGAGGCTGTTGGTAATATCTAAGGGCAACAAATAAATAAAACCTGTATGTATGCAATAGCAATTGAAGCAAAAATCACGTACTCCAGAGGTGTGCTCCTTGTTCTGTTCCCTGTTCAGCAGTGTACTTAAGCACCTGTTTAACACTAATGGTAAGCATATGCTTAAATGTTTCTGCTGACTTGGGAGTTATGAGAAGTCTGCCTTGCACACACAACAGTTTAACAGCCCGTTTTCCATCTGTGTGTGAGCCCAGAGCATGGTGCTGGCTGAGCATTTTCCAGGTTAATTAGATTGGCATAACAAGATCCCTAGCGGACTCTGTGCAGTCATCAGCTCTTCTGCGCTCTTCAGCTATCAGGAGCTCTGCTTGAAGTTGTGCATCTTTTGCTAGTAACTGAAACAGAATATTGCACTGTATTTCACCAGTGTGTTTAAATGGAAACAGATTTGAATGGATTGTGAGTACACCATAAATATCAATTTGGGTCCATATTGCTAGCTTGAATATGGTGCATCCTTCAAATGCGTAGTGTCTACCAAGGACTATTTATTCTATAGAGCTACCAATAATGGCTGTGCTTTCATGAATTATGCATATATTTGTCCCTAAACCTCACCTGACTGTGATTTGGGGTGTTTAAGATTTGAAGCTGATTGTAAGTATAAATTGCAGATGTTTTTCATAAAATACAATGTCCTTACAGGTTTCCTTACCATTTTAGTCAGAGTCCATCATGCCTGTATCTACAATAATAATAATAAAAAAATGGAATCAAAAGAATTCTAATTCAGTTCAGGGGAAAAAAAAAAAAGAGGTTGATGCTCTGAAGTCTTGCAAGAAAAGGCAAAATTACATGAAGTCAAAGGTGATCTATTCACTAAAGCAAGTGAAATGAGATGGAATCCCATTGTAGAAATAAGGGGGTTATTATTTACCAAATGAAGAAAGGAAAATGACCCCACAGTATGCCTAGAAGCAACTTGCCAAGGTGTAAAAATGTAGCAGTGAGAATCATATTAAGCCATTCAGGTCTTTTGATGGGTTAAAATAAGGAGAAAAAGCACACCCTTGTAGGGGGAGATTAAATAGATGAGGAGGAGTATGATCATTTTAGCTGAATTCAGTAGCACAAAATTTAGCTTTCCATTATTTTCAGGGAGAGGCTGCCTTGGTTTCCTCTGAAGGTTCCCTATTTTCCCTGTTTATACAGTTCTATCACATTTGAATCTTAGAATCGTAGAATAGTTTAGGTTGGAAGAGACCTTAAAGATCATCTAGTTTCAACCCCCCTGCCATGGGCAGGGAGACCTTCCACTAGACCAAGTTGCTCAAAGCCCCTTCCAGCCTAGCCTTGAACACCTCTAGAGATGGGGCATCCACAACCTCTCTGGACAACCTGTTCCAGTGCCTCACCACCCTCACAGTGAAGAACAACTTTGTTACATCTAACCTAAATCTACCCTCTTTCAGTTTAAAGCCATTACCCCTTGTCCTATCACTACAGGCCATTGTAAAAAGTCCCTCTCTGGCTTTCTTGTAGGCCCCCTTTAGGTACTGGAAGGCTGCTATAAGGTCTCCCCAGAGCCTTCTCTTGTCCAGGCTGACCATCCCCAACTCTCTCAGCCTGTCTTCATAGGAGAGGTGCTCCAGCCCCGATCATCTTCATGGCCCTCATCTGGACTCACTCTATCAGGTCCGTGTCCTTCTTATGTTGGGGGCCCCAGAGCTGAACGCAGTACTCCAGGTGAGGTCTTATGAGAGCACAGTAGAGGGGGAGAATCAACTCCTTTGACCTGCTGGTCACGCTTCTTTTGATGCAGCCCAGGATACGGTTGGCTTTCTGGGCTGCAAATGCACATTGCTGGGTTATGTTGAGCTTCTCGTCAACCAACACTCCCAAGTCCTTCTCCTCAGGGCTGCTTTCAATGTGTTCCCTGCCCGGCCTGTATTTGTGCTTGGGATTGCCCTGACCCATGTGCAGGACCTTGCACTTGGCCTTGTTGAGTTTCATGAGGTTTTCACAGGCCCACCTCTCAAGTCTGTCAGGGTCCCTCTGGATGGCATCCCTTCCCTCCAGCGTGTCGACCACACCACAAAGATTGGTGTCGTTGGCAAACTTGCTGAGGGTGCACTCAATCCCGCTGTCCATGTCACCGACAAAGATGTTAAACAGCACTGGTCCCAGTACTGACCCCTGAGGAATGCCACTTGTCAGTGCTTTCCACTTGGACATCAAGCTGTTGACCATAACTCTTTGAGTGCAGCTATCCAGCCAATTCCTTATCCACCAAGTGGTCCATCTGTCAAATCCATGTCTCTCCAATTTAGAGACAATTATGTCATGTGGGACAGTGTCAAATGCTTTGCACAAGTCCAGGTAGATGATGACAGTTGCTCTTCCCTTATCCACCAACACTGTAACCCCATTGTAGAAGGCCACCAAATTTGTCAGGCATGATTTGCCCTTGGTGAAGCCATATTGGCTGTCACCAATCACCGCCTTATTTTCCATGTGCCTTAGCATAGTTTCCAGGAGGATCCACTCCATGATCTTGCCAGGCACAGAGGTGAGACTGACTGGCCTGTAGTTCTGCAGGTCTTCCTCTTTTTCCCTTTTTAAAAATGGGGGTTATTTCCCCTTTTCCAGTCAGTGGCAACTTCCCTGGACTGCCACGCTTTCTCAAATATGGTGGATAGTGGCTTAGCCACTTCATCCACCAGTTCCCTTAGGACCTGTGGATGCATCTCATCAGGTCCCACGGACTTGAGCACCTTCAGGCTCCTTAGATGGTCTTGAACCTGATCTTCTCCTACTGTGGGCAGTTCTTCATTCTCCCAGTCTCTGCCTTTGCCTTCTGTGATTTGGGTGGTGTGACTGGAGTACTTGCCGGTCAAAAGTGAGGCAAAAAAGTTGAGTACCTCAGCCTTCTCCATGTCCCAGGTAATGAGGTCTTCTGTTTCCTTCTGGAGAGGCCCCACATTTCCCCTAGTCTTCCTTTTATCGCTGGCATACCTATAGAAGCTTTTCTTGTTGCCCTTGATGCCTCTGGCCAGATTTAATTATATCAGGGCTTTAGATTTCCTAACCTGATACCTGGCTGCTGTGATAATTTCTCTGTATTCCTCCCAGGCTACCTGTCCTTGCTTCCACCCTCTGCAGGCTTCCTTTTTGTGTTTGAGTTTGTCCAGGAGCTCCTTGTTCATCTATGCAGGCCTCCTGGTATTTTTGCCTGACGTCCTCTTTGTTGGGATGCATCGCTCCTGAGCTTGGAGGAGGTAACCCTTGAGTATTAACCAGCTTTCTTGGGCCTCTCTTCCCTCCAGGGGAACATGGTACTCTGCCAAGCAGATCCCTGAAGAGACCAAAGTCTGCTCTCCTGAAGTCCAGGGTAGTGAGCTTGCTGTGCACCCTCCTCGCTGCCCTAAGGGTCTTGAACTCCACCATTTCATGGTCACTGAAGCCAAGGCTGCCCTTGAACTAACTTCACATTCCCCACTAGCCCGTCCTTGGTGAGAACAAGGTCCAGCATAGCACCTCTCCTCACTGGCTCCTCTATCACTTGGAGAAGGAGGTTCTCATCAATGCATTCCAAGAACCTCCTGGATTTGCTCTGCTGTGTTGTCCCTCCAACAGATAACAGGGTGGTTGAAGACCCCCATGAGGACCAGGGCTTGTGAATGTGTGGCTGCTCCTGTCTGTCTACAGACAGCCTCATCCGCTCAGTCTTCCTGGTTGGGTGACCTGTAGCAGGCCCCCACTATAATGTTACCTGTCCCTGCCCTCCCTTTAATCCTGACCCATAAGCTCTCAGTTGGCTCCTCATCCGTTCCCAGAGCAGAGCTCCATGTGCTCCAGCTGGTCATTGACATACAATNTGAAGACCCCCATGAGGACCAGGGCTTGTGAATGTGTGGCTGCTCCTGTCTGTCTACAGACAGCCTCATCCGCTCAGTCTTCCTGGTTGGGTGACCTGTAGCAGGCCCCCACTATAATGTTACCTGTCCCTGCCCTCCCTTTAATCCTGACCCATAAGCTCTCAGTTGGCTCCTCATCCGTTCCCAGAGCAGAGCTCCATGTGCTCCAGCTGGTCATTGACATACAATGGCAACACCCCCTCCTCATCTCCCCTGCCTGTCCTTCCTAAAGAGCCTGTATCCTTCCATTCCAACATTCCAGTCATAGGATCCATCCCACCATGTCTCCATGATGCCAGTAAGATCATAGCCCTGCAGGTGTGTGCACATCTCTAACACCTCTTGTTTATTCCCTGTGCTACTTGCGTTTGCATAGAAGCATTTAAGTTGGCCCCTGATGGAGCTGACTTTCTGGCTGGAGTGGCTGGAATTCCTTTGTGCTACTCTTCAGCTGCTCTCCTGGTGACTTGTGATCCCTCTCCAGGCTCTGGGCATCTATTGCTGGCACTGGCATCAACCTGGTAGGAGTGGGATGGATTGAAGTTCCCCTCCCACCAGACAAATCTCTGGTTTCTAGAGAGTTCCCTAGTATTTTAATTTTCACATTCAGATTTGTTGCTTTGGGTTTTTTTTAACCTAACCTCTTAAGTTTTTAAGGAGTTATATCCTTGTGAAGCATTGCATATTAACAGCAACATCATAGAAAACATTGAGACAAAGTGGGCTAATCCACAGAACAGTGACAAATGGCTGCAGTGCCATCCTGAGCTCCCTGCTTCCTGCTATATTGAAGAAGACATGTTATGAATAGATGCAACTAAAGAAAGGCAAAACAATGGAAAGACCAGAAGATGTTGGCCAATTTGCATTTGGGTATGGGGAAGCTTTCAATCTTCAGTCACAGTTTGAATCTATCCTAAATTGATCGTTATTGATGGTTGCTAACATTCATTGCCTGCTTGCTAATCTTTGTCTGCTGTAGGAGGAAGAGAACCCCGGCTGCATGAGTAATTGCTATGAACCAGCTTGTGACCATGCTGCTCAGGCACTCCCTCGAGGTGACTGATGGGGTCCACGTTGCACATCACTTGGCAGGAACCCCCCTGGTCCCCAAGTGGTCTTGTTACTGGAATTAAAATAATTTGTGTGTGTGTTTTCAGTTTGAAGAGCAGGATTCAGTCCTTCTGAATGATGTTTTTGTTCTGTGACATGCAGACTTCCGTGTGTTGCACGCAGGGGTTGAAAGTGCAAGGCCTACTGAGACAAGGCTGGAGGACAGTCGCAGGAGAAGGAGATGTGGCCTAAGTGTGCGCTGTCCCTGTGAGGCAGGCTCTGGAG
The DNA here is from genome assembly GCA_013401275.1 of Pandion haliaetus. NCBI lineage: Eukaryota > Metazoa > Chordata > Aves > Accipitriformes > Pandionidae > Pandion > Pandion haliaetus. Next base: position 14,660 of record VYZV01038503.1, on the reverse strand, counting down.
TGAACTGTCTGTGTAAACTGTGCCTTTTGCAGGGAGCTAGCAGCATTGCTTTGAAAGCAGCTTAGAGGCAAATTGCCATGTATGAAGCATGGATGCTCAAGTTTCGGTTCCTGGAGTGAAATAAAGAGCAAGCTAAATTTGTAGTCAGGACACATGCAGTCTGCACTAATGGGTAGAGTCCATATGTCAAAGAATGCTTCAGTTGGTGAATTCACACACAGGCAGATCAACAACTTGCAATGCATAGGAAGTGTTGGATTGGAGGATAGAGTCTAGTTCCCAGCTATCTAAAGTAATCATAGCATAGTGTCTTTGTCATTGGTGTACACAGAAGAAATTGTGCTTGAGGCTAGTTGAGTCCATTGGATCATATAAGCTGAGCCCAGTAAACGTGTTTAGAATCTGAGAAGTGGATTCAAATATTTCTTTTGTGCGTTGTAAATGTGTCAGACTGGCACATCCACTCTGCTACGTTCAGTATCTTGTGCTTTCTCCTTTTGGAGATTCCCATAGTAAGCCACTTTTCCTCTGACATAAGTAAACATGTGGAGACTTGTAAAAGAAATATTAAGATTGGTATGTATGAAATACGGATGCAAATGTGTTTCTGTAAACACTGGAAAAAATAGTGAAATAAGTATGAAGAATGTCATGAACTGATAATAAAGAACATTGTTCCCAGCTATAAAACTGAGGAGTATGCTGTGCTGTCAAGCCCAGAAGGCCTGGGCTCTGATAAAAGTCACAGTACAGGCATCTCTCCAGCACAAGGCCCTGCTTTCTAAGGCCACTGAAAGGCCACAAGATATTAGCACATCATGCACACTAGCACAATTGCTTCACCTGTTAGGCCAATAAGGAGCTACACTGTAGCCAAACAGATGTGTATTTTTTCAGGCATACTGGACACAAGCAAAGCCAGATAATGAGCTGCAGCTTTGATAATACTTACAAATGCCTAAGTAGGCAAGATTCTGAAACAAAGGACCACCCCTTCTCAACTGTTAGCTCATAAAAGGTGTAAAAGACCTGCCAAAAAACTAGCTTGTCATTGCCAGTTGAGAAAAACCAAGTGTTCCTACGATAACTTAATATTTGATATCCCTTGTCCACTGTGACACATACAAATCATCTCAGCCAGACCACCTGAACACACACATCTTGGTGCATGTGACAGTGTGATGAATGAACTCTAAGAAAGAATGAGTGTGAGTGGATAAAACCAGCATATTCAGATTTTGTTAATAAATACCATCTTCTATAAGGTCTTGCACTGGGGCTTATTACACTAATTTCACACATACTCAGGAACTGATGTCCTTTCACAGCGTGCTAACAGCAAGGATCTGTGTGTTGTGGCAAGTCACACAGGATATGAGAATGGAGGAAGGTCATACCTCCTGACCTCCCCACCCATGTGATGGCAACCATGCCAGTGAAAGACGTGACTGGAAAAGATGGTAGCAGGGGGGCTGGAGGCTGTCGGAGTCCAGTGATGGAATGTGTTCAAATAGTGAAGTCACATACATTTGCGAATGTCTAGGTGTATTATGCCTATACCATTACCTTTATCAATCAAACCTGTAATCTCATCAAGAAATGAAATCAGGATTGTTTGACAATACCTATTTTCCAGAAACCTGTATAGACTAACATGAATTATACTCCTATCCTTTAGTTCTTTATTAATTGAGTCCCATATCAGCTTTACTAGTTTTCCATTCTTAGAAGGAGCCCTTCTAAAGTAAGACTACTCAAGCTGTATCATTTCTATGGGTAAATAGGGCATTAGTTTTTTAAAGGCTGGTTGTAAATGCTGTAAGTCATGAGAGTAAAACCAGCAAGGGTGAAGAGGAGATGCAGGGAGCTGCTTTGTGATACAAGGTGAGACAAAGCACCATCAGCAAGAAGGTCCATTCAAGATTCTGCGGCATCAGTAAAATGATAAAGCGCATATGTCCGTAAGGGGACAGGAGAGCGTGAAGCAGCACAAATCGATGTTAGTGAAAGTCCTAAGGCAGTGGTATTGTTTGTTACACATTTTGGTTGCAAGCAGTAGGAATGTATGCTGAAGATATGAGAAGCAAAAATGATATTGATGATTCTGTAGAGAAACAACTTTATGATGAGAAGAAAGGCGCTACCAATTCTCAGCTGTAACGAGGACAGACTGGGGTGAGAAGCAAAAGAATATTGATGCAGTTCTGTGTATGCCATGCTGGAGTGGAAGTATGTGTCACACAATCTGACTGAAAAGCCTATGCCACATTGCTATGATACGGAGCAACTTAAGAAGTTGTTAATGCAAATGTGTCCTGCCATGGGGAGAAAAGCAAGTCTAGAGATTTGACTATAAATGAGAGGAAGGACTAACCTACGGTAATGAAATGCAAAGTGTCTGATCAAAATTCAGCATGTTAATCTGAATAGTAAATCTTTTATATGAATGTGTCACTTGAGCCCCATAGTCTACAAGGTTTTCTTCTCACAGTATATGTTGCCCTTGATGTCCATTGTGATTGCAGCGTGGTAACATTTCACTGTCGCCGCTTCGTTTGCCTGCTGGAGCTGCATGGAGTCAAATGGCTTTAAAGGTTTCCTGACTACTGGAGGCTCCAGGATGTGTAAGACAACTGTGATTTGTTAAAATGGAAAGTGTGGGGCCTTTGTGTGTGATTGAGAGTGTGTGACATTTAACCAGTGGGCATTGCATCTGATCTAGTCATAAAAAAATGAAATTTAAAACAACAACCGTATTTAAATGCCAATAAGTGTAATGCTTACAGGAACCCATGCTGAGCAGTGGCTGTTGTGATACCCTCAACTTATCTCCTTCCTGTAGGCTTTGACATGTCGTATGGTTTCTGAGGAGAAACACTGCCTTGCAGTGAATATGCTTGGATTGGCATGCAACAAGTTTGAATTTAGAGAGAGTATGATACTGATTTCCTGCACGACCTTGGACAAATCTCACAATGCCTCCATGCACAGGATAGCTGTGTCAGTGCAGGGCAGCTCTACCACCTCCTTCTGCGGTAACCGCACCTCCCTTTCCCATTTGTAAAATAAGGATGATAATGTCTTCCATTCTCTTTCTTTGTATGTTTTGACTGTGGTATTTTAAGCTCCCATACTATCCATCTGTATTTGTTCAGCACATGAACTGTGTCTTAGTGTGCTAAGATCAAGTACTTGTCCATAATTTACTTCATAATAAATGATACAAATGTCATTGATCTACTGAAGATACAGCATTCAGTAAGAGATGATAGGAACATGTAAATCTGTGCGATAGCAGTTGAGCGACACTTGTAGAACAAGTTTATTCTAAATTACAAAGAAAACTAAGGATAATGCCTTCTATTCATGTCCACGTTTGTGTCTTAATCAGGGTTTTATTATGAATCTAAGCAGTATTTGTCACAGATGGTGCACAGCAATTAACTTTTTTTACTGAATCAGGCAATATCCTATGTATTAATAAATTGGTAATATTTCAGTTGATGAGAAAATTCTGACAGATAGTGGAATCTAGTATAAAATTTTCAGATCAAATATTTTTTTCACTATTAACCTCATATAAGAACATCATGGTTTTGATAATGCTTTGTTTAGAAAAAGAGGAATTCAAGTACTCCGCCAAAGTCTGACATCTGGAAAAAACTTTGAAATGTAATCCTTGATGGTTGTTTGCTTTTATGTTATATAAATAATATGTGGAAAAATAATTATTTCAGTTTTAATAAAATGAGACATTTTGATTGATGGGAACTGCAATTTTGTTTACTGGGAAGTTTCCACAGTCCTTGTTTTCATCTTGCTTGGGTAGGAAAACAAATATTGAAATATTTTTTCTATTAAATGGAGATTTAATTTCCTTCCCTCACCTTGGTTTTGCTTTTTAGCACATACTTTTCCTATCCGTCTACAGCCTATCAATACCATTAAAAATGTATTGTAAGTTGAAGTGACTGAAGAAAGCATATTTAGACACAAGCTATAGTTAGTGCTTAACTCATCCTTTGCTTATGCAAGACCACAGTCTCCATGCAGAACTCCTTTAATACCCAGCGTGGTATTTCAAGCATGAATTGACTCCTTTCAGGTTGCTTGAGTGAGCAGGATTGGGTCTAGAACTGTCTACAGGATGGAAACACATTGAGGGGTATCTTGTTTCTCTGTCTTCATTGGAAAGACAGACATCTGCTGTTTGAGATCTGTAATGGGAGTGCGTAGCTTGCTTTGTCTTGATGCCCCATTGGATCTGAGATGATTCCAGAGGAGTCATTACAGCTTTTACAGTAGGAATGCAATAGCTCCTTTGCAGCCATGAATATTCCTGTAAAAATGTACTTTCAAAGACACTCATTACTGAGAGTGCACCAGTGAGTATTGAAGGCATCCCTAAAGTTCTTGGCATGCACTATGGGTTGGTTTCAAGCAGACTGTTCTAAGATCTCCAAATGGAGAAAACTTTCAAACATGCCTAGCTGAATATGGCATCCAAATCCCACATTGGGTATTCACTCCTGTTTCAGTGCCACCCATTTAGATCTTGGTTCTCTATGCATATCATATGCCATTTTGTCTTTCAAGAGGAGCACAGGGAAGGAAATGATGCCCAGGGTGAAACCACGGCACATAAAGACACTCTTCATCCTATTTTCAAGTAGTCAGCCACTGACACTGCATCGGGGTCAGGCAGCTGCTCTGAGCGCCACGTTCCCATGACTAGTCTAATATCATCCCAGACCTGGTTGTATAGATGTATCAGAGGTTCTGTCACACCCTGACTGTATTTAAACTTGCCCTTGATCACAATCTCACCTCTGTTAATATGTTCTAAGTACAGTTTATTCTGTCCTTGTTTGCCTTGCCAAATTTGCTGAGATCTGTGTGTTGGCTTTAGACAAATAGCTCCTAGAGAAATGTTATTGCTTAAGGTAATCCTTATTACATAGCAGGTTTGCATGGCTGGTAGAGTGTGGGGTGTTTTCTCAGGCCTGTGAGCTTGTGGTAAGAGATTCCAGTGTCCTGGGGTAGCTGGCAGCTATCTACAAAAATGGTGCCAGCTGATTCAGAAAAGAGTTATGCACAAAAGCTGGCCTGGTGGTTTGTTGTTTTTTCCTAAAACAAACACCTCAAAGTTTACACCATAAGTCATGTGAGCTTTTTTTAGAAGAAAAGAAAAGAAAAAAGAAAAGAAAAGAAAAGAAGTGCTGAAGCATAGCACTTAATGAGTTCTTTGGAGCTAATTTGCAAAGGATTATTTATTTAAATACTGTTCCAGTTCCTACAGTGTTGTTTCTCCTTGCATGGACCACATGTTTCCGGATCATTGTATAAGATAACTCTGTGAAAGCATCACTAACAAAATTTTTAAGTGCAGTCCTGACCTGGTTGATTTTCTCCCCAGCCTGCTTCCACCCTCTCCTTCCTTCAGGCCTTTCCTGTGATTGCAAGTGTACTGTGGGATGGAAGTCATGCCCTCCTCATGGTTTATGTCCCTGTACCTTTGCAGGGTTATGGTGTATATCTAGGTCATGGTCTTATTTTGCTGTGATGTACAGGAGAGGCAGATAGTCTTTGAATCTCACTAGGAGAGAATTTGGATGTTACACTGTGGTGTTCCTATTACTATTTGTTCACTTGGCAATGTTGTAAGGACCACTTCTACATATATTTTTTTGCAAAATGTAATTGATAAATATTGAATCCAAAGCACTGGATTTAGCTGCTTGCAGGGTAGTTGCATATTTCTGTACAAAAAAGCTGCACAGAGTTTGGGTGCCAACTGCTATTGAGAATGAGGTGATGTGGCTTTTTTAAAGCAAACCCAATACTTCATCTCAAAGCTGCAGTGTATAAGGACCATGTCTTTCTAGCCATGCTATCTGCAGTCTTCTGTGTTGTAATGACAAAAAATCGTGGCTATTAGCAAACTGACCAAGATAGACTGAAGGACATTTTTGTTGCAAAGGATGTTTTTGTTCCCTTTTCACTTGGGCTGCCCCAGCATCGCACAGCAGAGACTTGTGGAGCTCAGAGTAGCATGGAGTGATCCTATAAATGACCCCGATTATCACTTTCATAAATGACTCTGCATTTTCTAACCAAATGACCAATGAAGCGAAAGACATTGAACAAGATTTTTAATTATAACAAATGGAATGTGTGCTCTCTAATCAGATTGTTGTATAGGTGGCTATTATTCATTGCTAAAAGTTAAAGCAATTAATCTTCAAGCAGTCATTGGGCAAATTATATCAAAGAATTTCTTCATTTGAGGGTTTGGGTGGGTTTGGGTTTTTTTTTGTTTGGTTAGGGGTTTTTTTGTTGTTGTTTAATCACTGTCTCTAGTGGAAACTCACAGTATATTGATCTTTCAAATCTGTCTAAAGGTGAAATATTAATACTGGTGCCAAAACAGCTGCTGCAGGTGTTACTGTTACAGACTTGCAAACCTGAACAAATTTAATATTGGGTCCTTATTTTGTGAGACAGCCAAGGGAGCAGAAGATAATTTAGGATTTTCTATTCTATTTCTTTTTTTTTTTTTGTCTTAGCGTGCCTTTCTTTATCTGCATTTTCTATCTGTCTCTGAGCTGACTTTACTACCTCCTTTCTCCTTTTCTTTTCCTGTATATCAAAGCTGACTGCTTGCCTGTCAGACAAGTGTGGAGGGTGTATCTATTTTGGCTGGTTTGGAGACTGGGGTATCCTGGAGCAACACTGGAAGTAGATGTAGTCCCTCAGTTCAGTATGCAGCTTGTTGCTGGTGCAGTATGATCCTGTTTTGAAGAATAAGGCATAGTGCTCCTTTGTAACATATTTGTGCCATGGATTTGCACTGATGCAGCTACTTTGGTGCAAAAAAAATCTCTATTTCAAAATTCTAATTGACCTCACTGTATCTGTCTTTACCCATTTGTAAAGTGAGCAACTTAATGTTTGTCTTTCACGTGGGAGTATTGTACGGCTTGCTGAAGAGTAACTTAAAGCATTTGGAGATCCTTGGATGACAGACACTATAGAAAAGCACTGATTCTGTGCACTATTTTACTGCTCTTCTTTTCCATTTTAAGCCCAGCTGAGCCCTTACACCAAAATGCCAGCACTCTGCTCCTGTACAAAAGCAGGTTTGCTCACTGTTTTTATTGAGAAGTGGTATTTGTATTCGCCATGCATTCACACACAATGCCTTTAGAAATTAGGTAAAGCCACCTAATTCCAAGTAGATTTAACTGACAGCTGGGCAGACCAGGAAGGTTCTTCTACATCCAGGCTGAATGTTGCCAGAATTCCTCAGGAGGCTTTAGTTAACAGAAGCGAGGAAGAAAACCAAGTCTGTAGTTCGATTGCTCTTTCCTTCAGGCCTGGTCATTTGGAATCACAAGATCAACTAGTTACTTAAGTGAGCTTTGAGTGATGTTATGAGTATCCTTCTCAAAGGATGAAAGTTGCTGCTTAGTCAGACATTTTCCAAAAGCTTTGATGAGCTTTGAATGCCGGGTTCTCAGGAAACAGAATGATCCTCCAAGTGGCCTGGAAGAGCTCAGCCTGAACACTTCACTTTCCGAATGACCTGTGCTGTGTTACCTTACCCTGTGGATCTCGATTCAAAGGCATTTCTTTGGAAGGGCCTTTCGCAAGGCTTAAAATTCGTGAAAGACGGAGCGGCTGGTGAGCGGGTGGGGCGCTGATGGTGGTGCTGTCCGTGGTGCTGAACGCTGCCGTGCCGCCGGGAAAGGGTGAGGGCTGAGGGTTCTGTTCAGCACAGGGATGGATGAGTGCCTGCCCTCCCCCAGGGTTATAGCCCACAGGTCTCAGCATTCTTCTTGCCAGTCAGCACACGGGGATTCATTTGAAACTAACAAGTGATTCCAATAGAAACCTGTGTGCAAAGAACCGTACAGCGGCTTGCTCCAGACATACCACAAGAATGGCATCTTCTTAAAATATGGCCACAATTATCCGTTCAGGAGCCAGTCTGAAAATGCAGCGCTACTGTTCTCTGCCTTGTCCCACATAACTGTGTTGCAGATGAGGGGGAACATTTATGCAAGACCACCTGCCCCTTCTTATTTCTGTTTGGACACTGTCAGAGCTCATCTGCTTGGGGTTCCTCAGCACGGTTCATCTGAATTAACTGAATAGTTATCAGTTGGCTATTTAAGCCACACAGAACTCTCATTCAGAATTAAAGTAGCCTTCATTTAATTTTATTTATTTTACTCATGAAGTGGATTAAGCTACATTAAACTAAAGCTATTTTAATTCCATATGGGACTATCCTCTCAGATATTTGATGTGGCATAACTCATCCCTCTACAAAGTAAATTTACATGTATCTTCCCAAGAATCTCAGTGTAAACAGGTCCTTAGTCCTTATCAAGAAAACCTTTATTTGCTGTTAAACAGTATACTTTGGAAGTGTTTAAAGTTATAATGAACAAGGGCACCAAGTGTTCACCTAAGGAACTGGCATGGAACTGTAAATGGACTATAAATTCACATCCTAGTTTAAACTGTAGTACTTTTCCCTCTATATAGACAAAGAACGTTCTGTTGCGGTCTGTAAACATTTTCCTGTGGAATTTATGACCCTAGGTTCTGCTTAGAAACATGATAATCAGAGATTCATAAAGTGAAGTTGGAATCTGAGGCCTGATTCAGCAGGGAACACTATGCACGCTTCACTTTAAATATAGAGGTGGTTTGATTGACTCTTAAGAATTGTGCTGAATCAGAGCCAAAGTGCTGTGGCTTTTTGTGACATTTATATGGCTTAAGGATACGGATGTTCAAAGAAAACTTCAATGACAGTCTTCCTTAATAATTCAGAAGTCCTGATTTTTCTTCAGAATTAATATCAGTCTGGATGATACAATCATTCTGTGAATTTCAGTCCTGGCTGTATCAGGACTTGTTTGCAGGAAGTAGCTTACTGATTACAGCTTTGTTACAGGCAGTAGGAGCGTTGGGCTGTAAGCCCTTTTTTTAATTAAAAGTTGTTTGTCATTTTTTAAGGCTATTTTAAAACAATTTTTTAGTTTCCTGGGAAAACAGTGGTGCTTTCCAGCAATTTTAATTTAGTTACATTTATATATGTGCAGCTTTTACTACAGGAAGTCTCTTTTCATCATTAGGAGGTGAAAAACATTAATAGTAACACTACTGTGAAGTAATGCAAAGCTGTTGATGTACTTTATAGCAGTCACAGGTTAATATTTCCTGGGGAAATAATGATACAAAAGGAATCATTGGGGAAGGCTATGGGAAATCATGCAGTACCTTAAAATTGCTATGAAATTCACACACTTTTTCCATTGTAAAGAAATCCTCCACCATTAATCCTCTTTTTAGTTTTAAAACTAAAAATAACATTTTTAAATTAAATAGAACATATTTAAAGATGACAATTTTAGTTTTAAAACTAAAAATAACATTTTTAAATTAAATAGAACATATTTAAAGATGACAAATAACTAAATTAATAACTGTAATAATTTACCTAGGCAGTTGAAAATTTATAATATGAATGACAGTTTCTCGTCAGTGTCATTGGAGTAGCACAGAAAACATCTGGTTTGTGCCCCTAGCATTCCTGCAAAATACTGCAAAGCAGCTGCAAAGAGCACAGTTACCTGAGATATGAGTGATCAGTTGGTGTGGTTTTAGGAAACATGAAGTATACTTCAAGAAGGAAGAATTTTGTTTAATGCATATGTATTATTAGCTACTGATATATACATTCTTTTTTCCAAGTGTGTGGACTGAGGTTACAGATATATTTGAATACGCTGAAAAACCTTAAATAACCTAAAGTTAATAACCTAAAATAAACTTATGTTTATATCTCAGTAAACGGGGGTGGGAGGGAAGGGGGAGAAGCAAATGACAAAACCAAGTATATTTTCCTAAGAGCTTGAAAGTGATAAAATTCTTTCCATGTAGAAAGTTACCTCTTGATTGTAATTGCAAACTTGCAATGGGTTTCTACACAGATGTATAAAGAACATTTTAGAAAGGAGAAACACATTATATATATAAAAAAAATCTATTCCATAAGAAACAATTTGCTTACTGAAAAGTTAAATATGCAATTGAAACAATTTAGCCCTGACCAGACATAATTTTCCTCATCTGGGGCCTAGGCGAAAGCCAAGGCTTTGAATCTGTAAATGCTTAAGTGCATGAGCAACTTGTATCTGTGTTTCGTACTTGGAACTCATCGGGGAATGTGTCATGTGCAGAGATGCTCACGTGGGTGAGGGTTTGCAGGCCACCGGAGCAGGACTTACACAATGGTGATGCAGTGAGTGTTCAGAGCCACACTAGTTCAACCCTCCCCCTTTTCCAGCTTCAGGGATTGTAGCTCTGCCACAATTGCTTGTGTTCAAGCTCTTACCTGAAAGCATGTATCAAATAATTTTCAATTGCTTGTAACCCTGTAAAAAAAGAGCTAGTGACTTCACTTATGCATGTCAAGAGGCAGGAAACAAGACAGTAGAGATGGAGGTAAGACAGGACTTCATGGTGGGGCTGAGAAAAATTTGGGTTTAATGTTGAGCTGGGCCTCTAAATCTTACTTAAGGCCCTGTATTGTGTAAGGTCAACCCTACCCTACAACCTGTTCTAATATTTTATTGCTAAGTAAATTGATGTAATTTTCATGTCCTTCCTATAAAGAAAATTCTACCATGGGAACTATTACAGCTTTTTCCTTCAACTACTTTATTCTGTGTTCTAGTACAGGACTATTTTAAATTAATTATCCACTAATTTGTAGTTGAGGCACTCAGTGGCTCTAAGTGATAACATCTCCACAGTGCAGTTAATGTTATGCTTCTTTGTGTATATAAATACTTCACAAATGCATTGTTCTCCGATTGAAATTGAAATCTAATAGGCTAAACAGGATCACTTCTGTATAGTGCTTAGCAATGCATTCCAGGTGCTTGAAAGCAATTTTAGAGAGAGTGAAAAAATTTCCACAAATTGTTCATATCTTAGAATTTCTGTCAGTTTCTCCAGTAAACCTAATATTCACTTAATAGGAAACATCAAAATGTTTTTGAGTATGGATTTAGCTATTTGGGTGCAAAGACAGTGAAGTAATGTGGATATTCTGGATTTTTGATTGAGCTTTTTAATGCAGGTTCAGTTGAGAAATTCTGATGAAAAATATGTTCAAAGGTAAAAAAAAGGCACGATTCTTTTTTATGTTCTAATATACAACTTTTTTACTATAATGATGTGAAAGTAAGAATTACAGGAGTGATTTCTGTAGGAGGCATTTGTTTTTCCAGTGTTCAAGAGGATATTTTAAACATTCTTGGTTGAGGATCTCTGCACTTTTGGGAAATAAGGCCCAGTAAGGGGTGGGTTGCACTGAAGAAAAATTTATGAGCTGTCTTGGAAGTCTTGGTCTTTGAAATTACAATCTTGCATTAAAAAAAATTGGCAAAAGACCTAGCACTTACTGGGATTCAAAAGAGCTGTGTGATAAATGAATACTAGAGAGTAAACTTCGTATTTGTGCTGTTAATACATTGTTCGTCTTATTAATCCATCCACAAGGAAAAAAAAAAAAAAAGATGTAGTTACTAGATGGGTTTTTGCTCTTTTAGATAAAGCCCTAAACTTCTAAAGTGCTCTCTGAGACATTTTTATGCATGTCTTGATTGTTATCCCTCCATCATTTATGCTATAATGCATTACTGGAAGATCTGGAGTAAATTTAATTTCCTTACCAGCTGTGGTCTTTTCCTTTTGGCACAGAGTGATTATGTTTGGCTGTGTTTAGAATGAGAATAGAAAAAGCTTTTCACAGGACTTCTCAGAACTGTGGTGTTGTGCAAACAACTGAAGTAGGAACTTGTCATGGTAGATGTCCTGCGAGATGGGAAATGAGACATTCTGCTACAGCAGCAGAGCTCCTGTTCTCCAGTGACATTGCAAGAACTCTGAAGGAAATAACTTCTTTTTGCCAATACTCAGAATATAAACCATATTAATATTGCAGGCAAGATCACTGAATCTTTAAAAGTGAGAGAACAAACTGGGATGTTTTTTATCAAGTCTTCATCCAGGGTGATGTAGTTAAAAGACAGCAAAAAGCTTGATCAGCAGTTCAGCGTCACAGATGCGATTACTGAGTGTCAGGCTTAGCAGTGCTCTCGTTGAAGTCAGCGGGCATTTTCTGGATAATTTTATGGGTATGGGGAACTTGTATTTTTTAAATAAGCAGTTTGCAAATGCATGTCCCATGGGTGCATTTCAGAGTCTTAATGCAAGAGCTCCATCATCTTGCCCTTCTCATAATTTCTTTTGATTATACTGTGCTAATGTTGGCTGTTCTGATATGTGGGGTAGGTATACTCCAGTATTGCTACTAAGTCTGTTCTGTTACTAGTAAGCATTTATCTAAGTCCCCAGTATGACTGCATCTTTACGATTGGCTTTGCACCAAGATTGTTTGTTCCCCTGACCTTTATGTACTGTTAAAAAAACCCTTAGAAAACAGAGCAAAAGATAAACGCAGCGTGATAACAGCAACGACTCAGCAAGCTTCAGTCTTTCCTAAATGCAAATCAGCGCAAACTTAGACTAATTAAATTCTGCAGTTAATGACAGACTATACAAGCCTGATTTAGCAGATCCTCTAATGAGACCCTTGGGACTTGGAAAGCAGAAGCACACTGTTCTCTGAGGTTATCAAGGCATAGCATCACCCTCACCTAAGATTATCAAGCTGCTACTGGATTGGGAGGCCAGGGCACTCAAGATAGCCAACCCAGGTTTCCTAGAGCACGTAAGACCTAAAAGAAAGAGTAGAAGGGAAGCACAAGACCCTGTCATTGCTCCCCTAGTTATTGCCTGCCTCTCAGTCTGAGAGAAGGGAAGTTCTCCAAGGAAGAAAAAGCAAAGAGTTTGGGGCTTTTCCAGCACGTTATGCAACAAAATATTCTTGCGCTTTGCCTGTAATCAGAAGGCTAATATCAAATGTGATTTCATTTGCATTTTTGAGCTTTGAACATTATTTGTGCACTGTTCAGAGAAAGATGCTTTGATTTATTTTATTTCACCATGACTGAGTTTAGTGTGATTTGTCGGAGTTGTGCAACCAGTGCCATTTTTTGGACCTGTACTTAAAACTGTGTTGCCAAAGAAGTTAAATGTGGGGAAACAACTAGAACATTTTTCGCATGTTAGAAAAAGTCCAGTGCACACATGAGCAAAGGCCTTGAACTTTCACTCTGGAGTCAGAGTTGACACTAATATCTGCAAGCTGTGAAGTAGCTGTGACATGGAAAAGCATTCTAGGGATTAACATGCAAGTAAGGGCACAAGTCTTGTGGTTTGTTTCCAAATTCCCACATTCAGTACTGCTACAACAGACTTTTGAAAGTAGAGCAGAGTTTGCCCACAGGATAGGTTTGTAAGAGCACTGCAGAAGCTTACTCACTGCTGTTAGGTCTTATCACTCTGATACACTGATTTGACTTCCATGCTAGGATTCAAATCCTCTTTCAGCACAGCTCCAATTTCACAGCAAAGCAATGTCAGAGCTCCGTGAAGTGTAAGGTTCCAGCAAAACAAGCTAGCTGGTTTGTTAGAGCGAGCTGTTTTTGTTAGTTGTGTGTACTCAGAAAAACAAAACCAAACAAAAAACACCTCAAACATAACAATTGGTTAATTTGCTTCTAAGCAAGAAACCATCTTCTGAATGCACAGTAGACCACCATGTCATATGATCCCCTCATCAATCTGCACTGACAGCCTAAAAAGTTTCTTCTCTGCCAAGTTGCCATAATCTGCATCTGGGAGGAGATAAAATAGTCATGTGCTGTGATATTCCATTGCTTGACTAGTGCTAAGTGTCCCCAAAAGGTCAAAGTGAGTATTTGTTCATATTGGCAATTGTTTACTAGTTTGACAATGGTTTGTAGAGCATCTAGCACAGTAGGGCACAGACCTAAGTGAGGCTCTTAGATGTCCCAACCCAACAGTGGCTGCCATAACCTTGTTCCTGCTGCCACAACCTTCTTCCTGCTGCCACATCTTCCGAGAGAGAAAGAAGACACCAGGCTGAAGTACACATGGTTCAAAAATACACTTCATTTTCAAAGAGTAACAAGTAAAAGAACAAAATATCGAGGGTGGAGGATAAAACAAATATTTCAGTGTTACTCAACATTATAGATTTTCGCCAAGCTTTTTACATTCTGAACTAGCTTTGATGGGAAGGAAGTGAAGTTGGTGTAAATTTACATATTGGCAGTTTTTCTTTGAGTGAAGGTTTTTCCGGGAGAGAGGAGTAGGAATAAGGAGAGGCACTCAAGATGTTTAGAGATGAAGATTGGGAAAGGGTTCTTGTGGATGGAGAATTAATCTGTCCTTGTCTGAATTATCCCAAGAACCACATACTACTTCTGTTAAAACAGTAGCAAACCTGAGTCTAATTGTTGTCTCGGAAAAGGTATGGGACTGGATTTCCCATCCTCCCCAAGCCCAATTCCCTGTGAATCTTTATTCCCTTGATGGCTGCCCACAAGAATTCCTTGGTCTGTTTCCTCCAATCTGTCCTCAGTGTTATGGATAAAGGGATTGAGTCCATCTAGTTCCTCACTTGCCCCTTTTATGTTTTGATTGTG
>VYZV01038502.1:89989-101991 GCA_013401275.1 Pandion haliaetus | reverse complement strand
AGTTGCGGGGAAGGTGAAGCAACTAGAATATTTCTACTCTGCATTTTTTCCAGTTCATGATAAGCTTGACTGTGTCTCTCCCCCACCCATGCAAACATTGAGCTTTGTTTCTGTGGGTCACAAATGGCATGATTTTGCATTTCTGCCTGCCTGCTGGTTTGGGTGAAGTAAAGCAGTGGGGCTTTGCAGAGTGGGACAGCTGGGTGAAATGCTTCTTGCTCTCTTGAGTCTTTCTTTCTCTTTCAAAGTGAGTTGCACTAGTCCTTGTGGGAAGGAAGGAGAAGATGGTGGTTTTGCACGAACATTCTCACTGACTGTTCTTTTCTTTGGCAATCTTGGAATTTCCCTAAAGGCTTTTGTTTCTTCCAGCTCCTCTGATATATTTTTAAATTCAGTTTCTTTCCTAAGTCTCTGAGCCCCAACCAAACTCGGTTGCTCTCTTTCAGTAGTATCATGGAAAACTAACCTTTGACCCATTCAGATCCTTTGGAATGCCAGAGCTGTAATAAGCTACAAAAAGATGTGGAGGTATGGCTGCTGCTTGCCTCTGGTAGATGGATTTTATCAGAAAAGGTAGTGCTGATTTGTATCACTCAGCCACACCAAGGTTATACAAAGAGCAGCAAAGCCCCAGGAGCATAACAGTCGGTCTGCTCTTAACCTCAACCTTTATCTCTCACAGCCAGCTTCCTTCCCACACCACAAGCACCACGTGTTATTTTACACTGAAGCAACACTCAGCAACTGAGATCTATCTGCCCAAAGAATGGAAAGGGAAAAGGAGGATGACAAGAACACAAGGTGGGTGGGCAGCATGAGGACTAACAATTATGGAGCAATGCTCTTACAAAACAGTACCAATCTACTACCTGCCACAGTGTCTGAGCATTAGAGTGGTTGGAATGGGCTTTTCATCAGTCGTTTCATTTTGTCTCAAGCTGTTATCTTCAACTTTAGGTGATGAGAAGTGAATTTGACTAACAACTGCTGAATGAAATGAGAGAAAACTGAAGGAATCAGAGGGTGATAGCACCTGCTTCAGTCTGCAGGACGGCACCCATGACTAAAACCAGTGCCCCCCACCCAGGGGGATATATTCATTGTACCCAGAGATTGGTGGCAGCTCCCGCAAGGTTCCATCACTAAAAGGCCACATCACCCCACATCTGATTTGAAATTTGTTGAACCCTGCGAATAAGTAAGGAAACTGGTTGTACTCTTACGCATTTCCTGTAAATCATCTCTACAGGGAGAAGAGTGGTGCTTACTGGCGTTCACAAGGAGTGAGGCCTTCTAAAGCCTTTGGCAGGGGATAAATCCATGAGCATATGTGCCTGGAGAACAAAAAGAAAACAAAGGAAAGTCTAAAGCCCAAGGGTAAAAGTCTGTCTGAGTAAGAATGTGTTGCTATTTACTATTTAATTACTAACTAACAGGACAGATATTTGGTTGTTGAGGGTTTTGAGATGAATACATTGCAGAAATCAATATAGAATTTCTTACTCTTCATCTCCCTGATCTGCAACATAAAATGATAAGTCGTTTATAAACATGAGATGGGGTAGGCAAAAAAAAACCCCAGAGACAGCTGCACAGACCAGCAGCTGTGACACACACAGGAAATTTGGATGGAAAGAACCATTAGTGCATTGAGACCATCTCCTCGCCTGTTAGCAGGGCCAGCCCCCCTTTAGCAGACTTTGAAAAAGCAATTCCTTCATGACAGGTGTGGGTGACACTAAGATTTTGTGCTTCTTAAATAACCTTTCAGGGAAAAAGCCTTTTCATGTATCAGTCTCTGCCTCACCTTTTCTTATTTGAACTTGTGTCCATCCTGCAGCAGAAATAGGCCTATCCTCTGTATCTGAAAGACCTGTCAAACTACCATTTTGCTCTGTTTTATCCAAATAACAACTGTTCCTTTGTTGTTCTACACCAGGTTTAATTACGTGACAAAGCCCATCCTAGGATAGGCATATGATGACTAGGAACAGCTATTTTGCAGCCAATTTGTTAAGTGATGGATGTGTGGTTTAAATGCTAGAGGAAATAAATAGCAGGCAAGGCTGAGCATGCCTCTTGGCCAAAATGCACATCTCCCATCAAACCTTAAATATTACAGTTTTGCTTTGCAGACCATCTGCTTATCCTCTCAGTCTCTTAGGAATGAAGAGTATTAAACGGTTGATAAACGTTTACAAGTTCAAATTTTAGAGACTTTTTCACAAGTCTGCACTTGGGTCATCATGATTTCCTGCTGATAATCTGACCAATTTCAAATTAATTCTAAGGAAAGAATCCAAAGTAAATGTTCCATGTGTAGCTGGATAAATTTCATGGCCGTTCAGTGTCCAAGGATATTCTATCCAAAATTAAAACCTTTTATTTTATCCTATTACAAACTAGTGAAGTTACTCAATGGAAGTTTTTTGAAGAGCCACAGCTGGAAAACTACTAATTGCATTGGCAAAATAAGAGCTCCAAAGTCTCGTCTGGCTCTTAAGTGCAGTCTATCATCTGCCCCATCTTGCCAAACATAGAAAACCATGTGTTTTCTGTCAAAGTCCCACAGCAAACCATGTGGAAAACAAAGAGCTGTAAATAACTCCTCCCCAACATGAAAGGTGACTAATCTGCTGCTGCCAATAATATTGCCCTCCAACCCCCTAAAATTTTCCTTTGCCTTTACCTGTCTTTGTATTAAAGCGACATTGCTGTGCTCTTTTCCTGACCACCTTTCTCTTGAGATGTCATCCTACTACATTTGGTGTTCTCTTTCTCTCCTCAAATACTTGCAAAAATGTGACTTTAATTCCCTGTAGCCTCCAAATCACTTTTGTGGAAAGGTAGATTTCATAAAAGACAATGGAATTGCAGATGCTAACATAGGAGAGTATGATCCACTGTTTGGGGTCTGTCTTGTAATCTAGGATATTGGGTTAATTTTCTGGCTCCTTGGCTCATTAGCCAGCCACTTGCACTCTCTGCCTTTATTTTCCCTGTTGGTCGGGGGGTGTGTGGGGTACGTGTTCAGTGCCTTGTTTGAAGTAAAATACTGTGTCTAAAGAAGAGTAAAATGTTTTGAGATCTGTTGATTAAAAAAACCCAACCAAACCAACAATATAAGCACTAAATGCTACTACTACAAAGAAAAGTCAGCTGCAACTGTGCTGCAGAGCTTAAAATCATACATGTGCGGGGAGAAAAACCACAGGGAAGGATTTACTCCCACTGTCACTGCTGTCACTCAGCCTGTATCAGTTACGGGGCATAAATCACCCACCTCGGTCTTGAATCTGCCCTACCTTTAGTGGAAATATGGTGCCAAAAGTGGTGTCATCTTTACTAAGCATATGCTAACTTTTTCGAAGGGAGGATAGTTCAACAGCCTATGACATTATAGCACAGTTCTATAAACCCTATAATAGCGGTACAACAGGATGTTTTCTCTGTAGAATTGGGATGGATGTGTTTGAAACTATGCGATACATAAAGCACATGACAGGGAAGTTTATGCAGTTTTAAGGTCTGTTTTTATCTAACCACTTAGTAATGACTGTGTAAGTATTTTTAATTTTGAGCTGTGTTGTAGTGTGCTATGAGCCAAACAATGACAGTTGAACTGAGCAAGGGAGATGATTTCATTTGTTGTTAAAAGAGTTTTTCACATGACCTAAGTCACACAGTTAATGTAAGTCGCTAGCTGTATTTTTTTAATTTATCTTATTTTCTCTCCAGTAATTTCTTCTATAGGTTCTGTCATTCACTTGTTGCATTTGATTTGAAGTTAGGTTACAAGATTTTTCTTGCACATGTATCATTTCATCCAAATGTTGTTCTCTCCTACTGCTAAAATAATAATAGCAACAATAACAATTTTGTAATGTGTTGAAAATCCATTATTTGTCAGCTACAGTATTTCATAATTCCAGAGTAGTTTGTTATTTTGAATTTATTATGTATTTTGATAATCATAGGGTGAGTCATAGTTAGTGGGGAAGACTGTCAGTAAATGAAGAACTGAAATCTTTATTGCTTTTCCATATTTTCTTTTTGAGTACAGCTTTGTCTGTTTGTTAGCTGGCTGTAAAATAAGAATTTGGAAGAGAACAGCAGAGAAACAATACTCCAGTGAAAGAAATTACAGCTTTCTTTTCATTTGTGAATGAAATTATTTCTTTTCATTTGTGAATTTTCCTAGATTTTTCTAACCAATGTCACAGTTTTAAATTTAATTTCTCCAAGAGATCTACAGGTATCCTTTCCTGATACATCTGTTCAGACAGTCAAAGTCTGGAAGTTTCCCCTGCATACTTTAGCAAATCTATATGGAGTCTATGTATTAGTTTAAAGTAGGAAAGTTAAATCTCACTGGGCTATGAAAATATGACTTTGAAAAGCATTCATCTGCACATAAAAATTTTAAATACTTATGACTTTATACACAGAAAATCTTGATCCTTGTGAAGTTTTTTGGATGGCTTGGTAATAACCTCTTCCTTTCCTTGTGTTTTACCAGGCCTCTCAGACTTCCTCTTTGACATAACTCACCCTTGTTCCCTGTATATTTTTAATATTTCATTTCTCTGTAGCTTCTTGTCTCTGGGCATCAATGTCTCCCTGGCTATAACCATGGCTCCCTCTGCCTCTTTCTTCTCTTTTCTGTGCCCTTCTTGTGTCTTTCTATGTTGTCTAATACTTTCCAAGTCATTCTATTCCATGCATCCCTTTCCATGTACCGCACCATTTTCTTTCCTCAACATTCTGGTTTGTTAGGAATCCAGTTACAGTGCTGAAAAGGCAAGCCATAGTTCAGCTCCATCTACAGGCTTAGGAATAAAGCCTGTTGTAACTAGGCACCCTAACAAAATATTTTTGTAGTGCAAATAAGTCCTCTGTGTGGGAGGCCAACTTTTCAAATGTGCAGTGTATCATTTGAAAAATTCCCTTGGGGCTGCGACCTCGTAGGCAAATGTCTTAGAAACTGGTTCCAAATGGCTTTTCATGGTGAACTGTCCAGACAGTGTCTGCTCAGCAAGGCTGTCTTTTAGCAGGCCAGAATCAAATCTTGGTTGTGCCTGTACATGTATTTTATCCTAGCCTGAATAAGGAGAAATCGGCCTGCTTCACCCAAAGTGCCAGTGCAGGAGGAGCTAGGACAAAAATCAGTGACTCCATTTTGACACAGGCAGGAAAAAATGAGAGGGAGGGGGCCTTGTTTCTACAGCATAAATAACATTTTTGTGACTCCCGTATCATGATTCAGCAGCTCTGATGTCAATTTACAGTAACAAAGGAGACGGGAGATGGTCTGTGTGGGAAGGAGTGTTGACAAAAGCATCTTGTACAACTTCCTCTGGGCTCCTCAGCTGTGTTATCAGGGGTGGGCAGCTGTGTAGGACAAGCCCAGCATTAGGGGAGCAAAGCCCCAGACTGCTGAGAAGAGGTCTGTGGCAAGAGCAAGAAATGAGGGTGGTAGATAAGCTTTCAAACTCAGGATCTGTGATCTTTGTGGGGCCACTGGGTCTGTCAACCAGCAGATACATTTGCTCAGTGTAAGTAAATGCCTGTGCTGGAAAAAACACACCGTGCACTGTTCAGAGCATACCCATTTACGATAGTGCAAAATTTGTGAAGCTCAAAAATACAGGATGAACCTAAAAACGTCATGGTTGGTTAAATTTTTAGATCCTTGCAATATTAATTTGGGGTTCTCTTTTTTTGTGTTCAGATTTTTCAATTTTGTCAGTTTCATGTTTTCAAATTTTTCAAGCTGCCTGATAAAAACTTCTGAAAGAAAAAGACTGAGATTCCACAGGACCTCTCAGTATGCTGAGGGGTTTGGCTTCTGAGAACGCAAAACAAAAGATAAAATACAAAACACTTAGTGTGAAGTTGTGGGGAAAAAAAGGGTTTGGCACTACTGTATCTTACAACTTTTCTCAGCTATCTTTTCTCTGTCACTGTTCTATCTGATACTGTCCAGATCCAACTACGCTGGGATTGGTTTTCTAGACCTGATCTTTGAGATGCTATGCCTGCATCCGAGTTTTCTCCTAAGACTTACTTTGAGTTGGTGTCTACACAACCTTTCTTGCCCCAGGCTGCTTGTTTCCTTCTTCTAATCATTCCTCTTGCTGTCTCTGCTAAATTTATTTCTGCCCACACCTTTTCATCATTGATCACAGCACCAGGAAACCATTGCTGTGTACTGGATTGCTCATCTTGGATGTTGTGTGTGAGTTGTTCTGTTTTACCAAAACTTAACTCAGATTACTGGTAACAGTGAACATTAGTTGAGCTTCAGTGGCAATTCTCTTTGCCATTCTTGCTCTGAATCCTCCTCCATAATAATGTCTGCTGCTGAGTTTCAGTGTTGCCTGTGGCACTCCCACTACTGCTCCAGTCCTGGGTTTCTTTGCCAACTAGAAAAGAAAAAAAAAGGGCTTCCCCCACCTACTTTGAAGTACCTCAGATGAACTTTGCTATCAATTGCACTTTTTGTAGTACCCGCTTTATACAACTCCTGTCACCTTAGACAAACAGAAATGGAAAAACCCTGATCTCAGTTTTCCTTCCGTCTTTGAGAACGTATTCCATAATGCAGCATGTCAGAGTGAAACATAGCAGGAGATGTTCTCCTTGGTCTTCTTACAGAACTGTTTGTACCAACCTGCTGAGTAGTTTTGTATTTTACCCAAATGAGACTGCATAGATTATTCAAGAGTCTGGAAGGAGACTGTAAACCACCGACCGCTACACTGTTGTGGCCTCCTCATTAGAAGAAAACTGGACTAGGCTGTAATTAATACCTGGACTTGGAATTTGAGAGGTGAATGCTAATAATGGATCCTCCTGCATTTAAGAAGCTAGAGAATTTAATTCTGTCTCTGCTGGCTTAAGTTGGGCGTCATCCTGAATCACAGTATTACTGCTTTGGAGATCCTTTTGCACTCCATGAACCCCTTCATTACAGGGGCCTGATATTTAACCCTTTCTGCACACCATGCCTTAGAGTGTTTACACTAGTCTTACAACTTTGCCAAGTGATGGCTACTCCACTTACAGGGTATGTAGCACTGTACAGTCTGGAGCTTGCAGCACTCAGGGTGAGTGGCAGCACAGGTCTTACTACTCACAGTAGCTGAGAGCGTGAATCTTGGCACTAGCGTTCAGAATATGGACCTCGCTAGGGAAGGATGTAGATCTCACTCTGCACAGAGAATGTAAGTGTGAATGTTGGTTATAAAGTATTTGTATGCCTTCAACACTGATGTTGAAACATCCATACTGAACTGCAGCCTGCCCTCTGTCACCTGAAGGGCAGGAACCATTGTTCAGGCTGTACCCTGGAGACAGGAAGATGTGTTAGGCCGTAGAAATGAGGATTTTCATTACTGAGCCCTGGAGAACAGAATAAAACCCTCTTTCATGTTCAGAACCCAGCATTAAATACATTTAGACATAAGATGAAGACCGTGTATCAAACACACAACACGTACTGATACCCAGCTTGGCAGGGTAATATTGTGGCCTCATTATTTAAGTCTGAAACCTCAGCAAAGAACAAACCCATGCTGGTCTTCTGCTAGAGGTCTAGATTCTGCTAGACCTTCCACCACTATTCGTTTTTCATGGCCATATAGAGTTCCCTTCCTTTTCTCGCCTACATTTATTAAGGCTAGGTAGAGCACCTTTTCAGGATGAATCTCAGTTCTAACTTTCGTAAATCCTCTATGGCTCATCTGCCACATTTCACTCATCTGCCCTAACCTGCTCTCTGGCTATATCTTTGCCAGACCAGGCCCGTCTTCTTTCTTCTTTCTCCAGCATGACACTGAAATCTGCCCAGATTAAATAGCAGTCACCAGGCAGCCCGTTCATCCCTTGCAAACACTCGTGAAGTGCAGTGGGTCAGACTGGGCTCCCAGCTGGAAGTTGTGCATCTGTGCATGGTGGCAAGCATAAAGGAGTCACTGGGGCTAGCAGACAAACTTGTGGTGCACGCAGAGTTAATATGCTGGCAGAAACACTGAGGTTTACATCTGAAAAACCAAATATAAAAATAATATGATGAGTAAGACTAAAATTCCCTGTTCTGAGCTTCCATGGGGCTAGCTCCCTTCCCCCCCATTCAGGGCTCAGCAGTCACTTCTCCTTTTCTGCTCTGCCTTGCAGAAATGTGTCCTGGGATGAGTCAGAGCAGGACTTCAAGGCAGTAGCATTACTGCATTTGCCTCCCACCAAAGAGCAGGCAAAAAATGCCTACTGCTGCGGCCTCGCAGCTCTCTTCATACACTTAGAGGGCTCTCCCTCTGACTCACTTGTTATCCCTTGATACTGTTTTTTTTCTCAATTGTAGGATCATAGAAAACATTAGGTTGGAAAGGACCTCTGGAGGTCACTTAGTCCAGTCTCCCGCTCAAAGCCGCATAATTAGATCAGGTTGCTCAAGGTCAAGGCCAACTGAACTTCTGAAAATCTCCAAGAGATACCACAGCAACCTTGGAGATCTCTTCCAGTCCCCGACCACCTTTATTGGGAAGAACTCTTTAAAATCTTCTGGCCCTATCCATATTCATGGTCTGTCCCTGTTCTCTGCTTGCCTGTGCTCCATCTGTCAGTGCTTAACATCTAGTCTTACACCTGTGGGCTCTCCAGAGATGTTTTTATGTGCCCTTTCGAGACATTTTGCTGAGACTCTGCTACCTTCTCTTTGCAGTTTGTGCACTTTCAGGGCACCATTCACGTCCTACCCTTCTTCAAAAGCGAGCTTCTGACTGTACAACAGGAAAAAATAAGTTTAACAATGTCCTGGGGACAGAGTGCAGAGAGCACTATTATGTGTGAGGAAGCATGAATTTACTAAGCCACCCTGATCCCTTTATTAGCAAGTTTTATGGTGGAAATTCAGCTGCCAGAATGGGTTCCTAGGGAAGAACACACCCCTGCGGTGGCTAGGGAGCCAGACTCCTCTGGAGGGTCGCCTCCTTCAACCAAAGCAGATGCTCGCCAGGCTTTCGTGAGACACTCAGGGCCTGAATCCCACTGAGGCTGTGCCTGGCTAAAGGAAAGTCTCCCACAGCGCCGGAGTGACCGGGGAAAGGTTTAGTACCATCCCTGGGCTTGGGGTGTTCCCATCCTGCCAGCATACTGCCTTATCTTCATGGGGAGAGGTGGCTGGCCGTACAGCCGTACCGGCATCATTCCCCAACCCTGACTGCACACAAAGCCCATGTACCACGCTGAGCTGTAAACTGCGATGGCGAAACAAGTCATTGCCAAGCTCTCGCTGTGAGGTGCCATGTAACTCCCTGCAGTGTTTGGGTATTTTACAAAGGCCGCTCATGTAGTATTACCCTTGGGTTTAATTGCTTGTGTCCGGTAGCTGTGTGAAAGATCAGATCTAATCCACCGGGTTATATCTTCCTCCCTGCCCTGACGCTGGTGAAATTCCCCATTTCCCCACTGAAAGACGCTTTAGCTTCTTTAGGGAAAGGGGAAGTTGGTCCGGGCCCAACGATCTCCTTTTGCAGGCAGGTAGCACCTCCGTGCGGTGTCTCTGCAGAAATACAGCTTTACCAGCATCGCTGCTTTTCCCAGCACGGCATCAAGCTGCTCCCCAGCAACTGGGGGCTACAAACTCCAGGAACCTCCAGAAGCAATTAGGTGTGTGAGAATAACTGATTTTCTGTTTTTTCTTCTACATTTATTCCATCTTTTTTTTTTTTCAGCTTGAATGCTCTAAACGGATTTTGCAGATTGGTGACCCAGCCAATAATATACTACTTTATCAATCAAAGTAGGACTTTAAAAAATAATAATAATTAAAAAAAAATCAAAAGTAGTGCTTTTGAAATCAATCTGTTTGCAGCATTTGTCATTATTTGACTAATACTTCTGAGTGACTGAACTTTTCAGTGAACAAATTATTTGCACAAAAGATGTGCCAAGCTCTACTGATACCTCTTGGCTTTTGTGGATGCACAACACGCCAGCCTTCGGGGGCTGTGCATGAGGTGTACCTCACGCCTCTGTCTTCATGGGTGCCAGTGAGCTATAATGGGTTTGCATTTTTTTACTGGAAAGCTGCTTCAGTTCCATCATTGCCCCACTCTGGCAAGAAAGCCACAAGAGACCACAAAGATTGTGAACAAGGGTAAGCGTTGGAGACACCCAAGCAAAGATGTTAGAGGGGCAAGAAGATCAGTTACAGGTCAAAGAGAACTGGATATATGGTGACTGGTTTTGTTAGTCTGCCTTTAAAAGTGATCTTTTTATTTTTTCACCTCAGCTGAGGAAATAATTCAGTAGAGAATACAGAAACCTAAATGTCATTTTCAGAGAAATCAGGTTGAAGCAGCTCTGTGGCTTGGGGGAGGCAGGAGAAGGTCCCAGATCCCTGCTCCAGGCGTCTAGTTGCTATTGTGACAAAATACCAGCTTTTGGCCCCAGCCTGCTGAACTCTGATTTTGCGATACTGATCTCTAGACGAAAGAGATTTTCTATCACTGAAAATTCACTACACAGCCACCAACTGCAAAAAAGCTCCATTTGATGCACAGTGTATTAGCAGCCGCCGCCTGATGACACAGGTGCACATTTTGTTCAGAATTTTTCCTGTGTTGGCTTACGGCAGAATGTCATAAAACCTGAAACTCTTGGAGTGAAATCCTACATCACTGAAGTCAAAAGCAAACTCCCACTCATTTCTCTGAGATTGTGATAACACTTATCGATTGCAGTAGTCCGAAATTCTCAGCGTGGCTTGGTTTACCTGAAGAGGTGCCTGTTGTAACTGTGATAATCACAGGTATGAGCCATCAGTATGGGGAACTGTGCCACTGGAGCAAGGCTCAGGAAGGCTGGTGGTAGTTATTCAGGCAGTAGGAAGGCAGCTGTGGAACGCAAGAAGCGTAAATCTTACAACTTGAGAACAAAAATGCAAAATACTTTTTCTTTAAAAATTCACTTTCAGAATTCAGCTTCCTATATAAACATTCTGCTTGCAAGTGAGAAAGATGCAACCTTTCTTAAAATGCATTTGCAGTGCAGTAGCATGTAGGATTGCGTTCCCGTTACATGCATGCAGAGAGAGCAGCTAAAGCAGTGCAGGCGCCTGTGGCTGAATTAATTCCTAACTCCTCTCCAGGGCATGACATTGGTGTGATGTAATGAGGCTAGGGCAAAACTGTAGAAAGAAGCATCAGCCATGTCTCCGTGGGGAATGGGATTCATCCTGAAAACTGGAGTGAGAAACAAGTTGTGTGTCTCAGGGAAAATGGTAAGAGATGGAACTAAAAGGTACATCAGTACGTTTTGGAAAGTGTCTGAATCGGAAACCATATAGCTCCAAAGTAGCTCAGCTTGTAGATCTTTGTTCTCCTCTGACCTAGTTTCTTGAGTACATGCAGTTTTCTGCAAATCTCTGTAAGAACCGTGGGTATTCTTCACTACTAATAGTCAGGACGCTAGTACTTGTGGAGCTCTGGGGTTACTTCGGTGCCATCGCGAAAGTTGTAATGAACCTGTAAGGAGGAGACAAGTATGTTTAAAAATTACTGTATCTTTTAAATACATTTGGAGGCCAGGTCCTTAGGGGAGGCAGCCATATGCTCCTCTGCTCTAACAGCTTCCAGAAATTCTGCTCAAAACCAGGTTTCCACTGTGCTCTTCCCACATCTGTAACCCAAGAAATCTGTAATCCAATCAGATTAAAAAAAAAGTGAGAAGATCTCAGTAAGCACATTCTAGAAAGACAGCTCTTCCACAGCATGCGTGTTTCGGTCCCACCGCCCAGCAGCAGCCCGTGCTGAGGATACGTAAAAACATCTCACGATCTGTACGAGGCGCGAACTGTAAGGGGCCGCTCGCAAAGACTTCGTTCCCGCCGAGGCACCGAGGGCCGGGGCTGTAGGGGCGGGGGAGTGCGCGGGGCCCGGGCCGGCACGGCGAGCTCGGCGTCCGCCCCGCCGGCCGGGAATCGGGGCCGCCGCAGGCCC